>OOFC01001847.1:1967-23782 GCA_900323345.1 Pseudochromis fuscus | reverse complement strand
GGGGGGGAGCTCCATGCCAAGTGGGCCAGTGAACCCTGGCGGCAGCAACATTTTGTAAAGTGCCCTCTCAGCAATCCACACACTCAAACACACACACACACACCACCAGCTTGATCTCAACCCCAATAAAAGCTCTGTATATCAGCAAGGAGGCCGTCCATTAGATAGATGGAGGACAGCAGGCCAAGGTCTAGATACAATAGCAAAGGGAAGGGCAGCCCTCAGACAGCTTTATTACATTATGGACAGGACATGGTGATCTCTTAATGCAGTCATGTTCACACCTTTCCACTCCGATGCACTGTGCTGGACTTCAAACTGCAGGAGCTCGCTACCACAAGGAGGCCGAGGCCGAATATTTACAATTTACAGTTGCCGTTACAGTCATATAACAGCACGTCTCAAACACACTGTATGAAACTGATCATTTAACCAATATACTGTTGAATGTGGTATAAGAAACTGCAGGTATCCATAGCAACAGCAGTTCATCTTAATACTACATTACTATGTAACTTACTGGTGAAACCTAAACATTTCTTGAACCCTCATATATGGCCTTTATTTACCCAAGCTGCAGAAGGTCAAGGAGTTATTTTAGAGGCAGGTCTTTATTTCTTATTTCTAATTTTTAATAAGTCATATTTTACTATGAAGCCTCGTGGAAACTGGATCAGGAGCAGGCCACATCAAACCATTAAAGCTGCACTTGACGCTGGTAAAACTCAACACCTTCTTAAACCATTTCAAAATAAAAGCTCACTACTAAGGTTTCATTGGCCATAAATCCTTCATTTCTTTTATTGTGATATAACTGCAGGCATATTTAATTTACACACCCCTGTTTTTTCCTTGCCTGTATTTGTAGTCTGGCCATTTTTTGCTCATTTCAACCACAACCCCACCCACTTTTAGAGATCTGCTTTCCACCGAGGGCCGTGAAAGACCATGGGAACACTGACTGTGTCCGTTGCGTCATCCGTCACATGTCTCGTCCAAGTCACGGCAACAATTTCCGACTCTACACTCACCCAATCTGACACAGTGACCACTTTATCGGACAAAAATATCATGTAGGCTGAACGCAGAATAACTCAGTCAGACCACAGGCACGGTGCTGGATGGCGTCACAGTCGTGCACGCAGCAAACACAGAGTCAAGCTGCTAAGGAGGAAGAGTGTGGAGCCTGGAGCTGCTCCCATCAAAAATACTTCACACACACACTTATATATAGCACACTGATGGTATTTTTAGAGTTCTTATATAATCATTTTTGGCTGTTTGTCTAGAATGAAAAAAAAAAAGGATCCGTGTAGACATGTAGATAAGACAGTCTGACAAAATCGTTATGTAACAGGTCTATAAATATCTTCAGGGCGCTATAAATAAATTGATTCACAGTAATTTGATCTAAGTGGATCACAAACGTGTCCAGGCGGTGTATTTCCAAAATGTTTTCATTGATTTGTTCGGCTTTGATGGCTTCTTTCTAGCAGATGACAGGTTGTGAGCGTCTTGCTTAAAAGAAATGACAGAAAGTGATGAACTGAGATGAGGAGGAGAGAAAAAAAAATGACACAATGGGATGAAGCAGCAGTAACCATCCTGCTCTCCTTCTCCTTTCATTCTTCGCTCTCTTCCCCATCCTCCTCCTCCTCCTCCTCTGTTCGATCCCTCCACTCATCGCCTTTGAAGTTCCTCCGCTACAAGTTCAGAATGCAGTGTCTTGAGAAAGCGGAGGGGAGGAAGGAAGAGGAAAAACCCCAACAACTTCAAAGGGCTTTTCTTGGGTTGTGGGAAGGTGGGGGTTATTTTTAGCCTGCTGCTGGTGCCCACTTAAATGCTTCAGTTGAAGATGGAGGAGTGTGCACAGAGAAAAACCATGTCAGTACACAAAGAAAGGGTTTTTCCTCCACTACGCTACATGTCTTATTCAGAATAAATGTGTGGTTGAATGTTTATTTATATCAATGAGTATCTCAGAAATGTAATTGTGGGCCTCAGCATTACTCATTAGGCTGAACAGTACAGTTTTGCAATGATACACTTCAGGTGATCTTTAAAGCAGAATCAGCTATTTCCTAAAAAAAAAAAAAAAAAAAACAGTTTTTAAAAATGTCCAGGGGCGTGGTCAGTAAGAGGTGTGGATACAAAAAACACAGTGTGCCTGCAAATGTTTCACAATAAAAGCACCGTTTCTGTTGAGATTATTGCTTGAGGTCTTTTAATGTGAAATGGTTAAAGGAAGTCTTGAGTTTATATTAATTTTATTGCAGTAACTATAATGTTTTGATCCAGTCCACTTCTAAATCTTTGAAACCTAAAATTGAAGCTTTGTACTAAAATATAACTAATTACAGAAGCCTCAAATAGACACATTTTGAAGGCAGTAGCTTTGCATTTGAATGTCACCATGTTGATTGTTTGCATCCAGAAGTGACCATATTTGGATATGAAGGGAGGAGTGAGGGGACGGGTTTAACCTTTGAACCCCAGGACATTGCCCAATATGTATGACTCAAGTTCAGGGCTGGTGTCATTGAAGACCTAAGCGGTCAATCAAACTGACCACGTCCCTAAATCTCCCTAACCTAATATCTACTTAATGATTTTTTTTCCTCATGTCTCAGCTCCCCATCTCCTTCCTCTCATCTGAGCATGCTCACTTCTGGCTCCAAAAAAAAAACAAAGCAAAACAAAATAAACCAAAAAACAAAAGATAAAGGAGATGTTAATGTTGCTACGCCCGTCTTTTATATGCAGTCTATGATTTGATTTCACACAACTGTCATGTGTAAATTGCAGCAAAATTAGAGAAGTGAGCTGGCCTTATTTCTTGCCATGATAAAACAACAACAAAAAGAGTCAGACAGTAAACAGCTCCACAACTGTAAGGCCAAAATGAACATGCAAGAATTTTTAAATCAATTAAAATCTTCTTGTCTTTTTCCCCAGGCCAAAATGAGCACAGCAAATGCTTCATTGATTTTAGTCATAGTAGTACTCAGTGTCCTTTTCACTCAATGTGCCACACTCTGCAATGTTCTGAAAAATGCAGTGGGTTGTGTTTTAATAACAGGTACAACCTGGTCTTAATACAAGAAAATCCAGGGGAAAGGGGTTAAAAATTTAAGAGCTGATGTCCTGTTGCAAATTGCATCCTGTATGTTGCAGATTTTATGAATAGGGCCTAGTATGGTCATTCTGGGGCCTGTTTCACAAAAGCAATGTTAAGAAGTGCAGATATATCTGCAGGTTCTACTGTTTGCTCCTATGCTCCAGCATGGCTTGTGAGTATGGTGTTTCCTTAGATGAGTTTGAAGTGGCAAAAAATTTGCAGGACTGAAGATGATCTCAACCCGTAGGTTGTGTGTTGTAGATTTTATGAAATTGGAGGACTGGTTGCCCCGAGGATCCATGAATGCTCACCTGAGGAAAGCATACTACAACTTAAAGGAAAAGGCGTTAAACCAAAAGGCAACCACATTTCATCCAAAGTAAAGGAGAGTACCTCAGTGAGGTAGGCGACAATATGTAAATAGGAGTCAATGATGTGGTCAGACAGTGAGGATTGGTTTGCTTTGACCTTTAACACCTGGGACAATGAATTAAAATGTTCCAAAAAAATAGTTGGTTGCAGAAGGGCGGACTAGATGAGACGATCAACGTAAACTCCTAATCAAAGATTTATCATCGTGAGGTCAAATCAGTCAATCTGCTCTTAGTGGCCCAGTTCAGATGACCACCAGAAAATCTCCTAAGATAGGATGGAGGTTATCTAGTAACAATTGCAAGCTAGCTATCTAGTGAGCAAGCTGGTGTTCGGTAGTGTTTCAACGGTCCAATCAAATTATCCCGCCTACATATTCTGTTTTTCTTGGAAATATGTCACAATATGGAATTTGGATATTCTCAAAATTCAGTTTCAGGTGGACTGAATGTATGAATACCTGATGACTGAAGCTTGTTTTCCCATTGGATCCATACATACTTATGTCTTCCTTTTCCGAGGGCCCAGCATTGACAATAACGACCATGATTTCAAAACAAACCATCTGAAGCTATAAAAGTGAAACCCCAGTTATAATAAAATATCAGATTGTGAAATTTCATTTATGGCCAAAACACAATTAGATTCAGAAAAAAAGTGAAGTTAATTGCTCAAGCACAAACAACTAGTGAATAAAATTGCTTCATAGAAAACAAATAAGAGTTAATAGCATTTACTACAAAGGAAAATGGCTGGTTAATGAGCAAGAGACTGAAAAACTGTGCCTATCAGGATGATTCCAGTGGCTCGGCAGCCATGTTTTGAAGGAGCCTACTCTCAATAACTTTGGATGAGTTTCATGCCAGATGGGGGAAACATTTATCAAAAATCCATAAAACGCGATACCTGACACTCATTACTCGGCTAATGATTTTATCACCTCTCATCTGTGTTAATATCTTGCATAAAGGTCATAAAAGAAGCCAGTAACATGATGATTTCCCACGGTGATTACTTCCTTTGCTCTTCTATTCTCTCATTACTTACTGTATTATCGTCATTATATTCTTTCTCATTACAGTCTCTCATTACGCCCGCGATCATTTTGTCAGAGGAGCCCGTCACTCTTTCGGTGGAACATCTCGGCGTAAAATAAGACTCCTCGTGTTTCCATGTTTACACTGAGAGGTGGTGACTAATCTCATATCCTCCCTCATCTGTCGCCACGAGTTCACCACCCACCATTTTCTCATGATGGATGGCCAGGGTGTGAAAAACGGGGTCCTCAGAGGGAATCACTAATGTGACAGGGTTTAAATATATGACTAATGGACTTTACTATAATACGCTCAGATCCATCATCTTCACACAAAACGAGCACAAACAGTCTCTTGTGGTTTTTTTGCAAATTTGTTGTCAATCATTATGTTTTAAGATCTGGCTAAATAATTGCTTATTAACCGTCATGTGTAATTCCCTGCTTTGTAAAGGTTGAATTTTAGCCTGGGATCTGTATTTTCCTGTCCACTTCTATACATTTAGCTGTCCAGTGAAGACACTAAATCTCACTGTTTGATTGTTGGTGTGTACTGCTTCCAGGAAATAGCCACAGCCATGGCCCGCAGACCACATCTAAATTTGGTGGGGCCTTCTAGTGCTATGAGTCCATAAACGCACCTTGCACGCACTCAAACACGAGGGAAAAGACACACCCTAAAAAAGCCGCCAGCTGACTTACTGTCGTTAATTTTTGCATAAATCCAGCTACTAGGAGAAGTGGTCTCATACCATAAAATGTGATATGAATGTTAAACTCACCACTGCTTCTTAATTGTTGCCAAAGAACAGCCTCCTTTGGTCATTAAACTGAGTGAAGTCTCCGGCAATCTCCATATCTCTCTATTTTGGAAAATATTATTTAACCCTCTAACACTGAGGGTACCACCGGTGATACAGAGTGATGAGCATAAACCAACTTACTGTAATTTCTCGGCCACTTGCGTTAGTGACGTGATTCCAGCTGATTCTGAAAGCTGACAAGTGGAGCGTTTCACATATATTACATACATTACAGCAGTAATGCAGGGGAATGGAGCCATGCCGTGATGTGCAGTATATATTACCTATATTACGGTAGTGTACAGAAGCGCCGCTCTAAAAAGATTAAATAGACATTTGTCATTTCAGGTTCAGGACTTTATACAGTGTACCAAACAGACTTGTGTGCCATGTGACAAAGTTTAGTTTGCTTTAAGCACTGTGAAAACTTATATGCACTCACCAGCCTGACTGAATTTTTAATTCAACACAACACTCCAATACCTCAAATCCACCTTACAGGCTGGCAATCCCGAGACGACTTGAAAAATACTTCAGCATCTCAGCTACCAAATAAATGTTCATGCTCAGAAAGCTGCACTTCTAACATTAATTGGCAAGCTATGATTAATTAGCTAATTAGCTTGTTAAAAATATCTTCATAAATGCCTGAAAAAATGCTGTTTGTCCTGAACTTGTAAGATCCATTTACCAATAAAACTGTTTATATTGTGTCTTAGTACGCCTGCCGCCTCAGCCGTCAATCATATACAAACAAAGGCCCGCCCACTCCGAGGTCTGTCAGCAAAAAAGAGAATTTCTGAGTTATTTCCTAACATCCTTTGTCATTTTAGTTTTAGTGAATGCATTATTGATTTGTAGACAGACAGCAAAAGACGATATTGGAAAGATGTGAGTATTAGACGGTGTCTACAGTTGCTGTTGACCTTTGAATTTTTCATGGCAACAACAACAAAAAAAGGTTGTATCTGGTGTGTAAAACAGCAGATCAGCAGAATTCCCTCAAAGCCTCATGCTCAGTTTTACATTTCAGCCAATGATCTGTGTGTTACTGTACGCCTTGTTCCACACAGCAGCTACTGTTTGAATGATGCCCAACATCCTTCATCACACACACAGCATTTACAATATTCACAATTGCACACCAATTGAGCTCCGGACGTTAAATCTTTTGAACATTTATTGGACTGAAGCGTAATAATCACCAACTCAGCCAAATCTGTCTGACTTCTCATGTGTATCACAAGTGATGTTGCCCGTGGAAAAGACATGTCTGGTCTGGAATGAAGATCCAGTGTGACGTCTGCCATGTATGTTCCCCGTCTCCCAGTGGAGCCCACTGCTTTACTTACAGGCCCTCAGGCTCAGGCTGACTGCTATTTAAACAGAGCTGGTAAGCAAGGAATATGGCACAATCAGCTCCCCAGTGATGCTCACTTTGATGAATGAGCAGAGGTGTAAAGTATAGATTACCATTTTTGTTGTAGTGTCGAAATTGCATGTATGCATTTCCCCAGAGGAGCCTGGTGCTGCTGTGTGTGTGTCTTTTGTTTCTGGGCATGCAGGTTTATGTGTGATCTGCATGTTCAGGATACCTACACTCCCCTAACTGTCTCAAGGTGAAAGCTGTGTACAGGTGTCTACACTCTCTGCTCACATCAGCAGTGTAAAAGGTAAATGAGAGTCTATTGAACCTCATGGTTGCCTTACACTGAAGCTGCAGGTGTGGCTGTTATGAACAGTTAAGTTGGATTAATGAAGAAATGCGTCAAATTTAACAAATTGGTAGATATTTCATTAATGTAGCTACAAAGCTAGTTTGTTTTCAGTAGAAAATAACTGAATTCAGGAGATGTTACTGGATGTTTGGCTCCTTCAAATGTTCACCCTATTAATGAGAGGAGTCCACCTCTGTCCTGATCGCCCTCCTCTTGTGTTATTCACAAGCTTGGAAGTTTTATTGTGATGTGTTTACAGGCATTTTCAGAAATTGCAAAAGCCATCCATCCATCCATCTTGTAAACCATCAGACTCATGGTGGCAGTAGGGACATCCCGATCCACCGCAACTTTTTCCAGCTCATCCTGGGGGATCCCCAGCCGCTCCCAGGCCAACTGGGACATGTAATCCCTCCACTGGGTCCTGGGCTGACCTCTGGGTCTACACCCAGTTGGCTCTGCCTGGTAAACATCCAATAGGAGATGACCAGGGGGTATCATCCTAATCAGATGCCCAAACCACCTCAACTGGCTCTACTTTAAGCTCCTCCCAAATAGCTGAACTCCCACCACCCGGCTGAAAACTAATTTCAGTCACTTGTATCTGTGATCTTTCGGTCAGCCTTACATCTCAACCTCCCCATCACCACTAAAGACTGGTGCAGCGACCACATTACTGCTGCAATACACCACTCACACGGTGTTTCAAATCAGATACAAAGATAATCTATCATAAATCCTCAAATAGTGGCCAGGGTTTTTTTTACCTAAATGGGAAAAGGTGTCCACCAACTATTTGATAAACTTTATTTGTTTGTGTTGACCAGAGCCCCGACCACTAATGGAGACCCAGCTTTTAATTGAATACCAGTTTTTTTAATTGGATGAAATATGGTCATAAATAAGCATCTTTTTGAGCTTAGGTAGCTAAATATATGACCTCTTTGATATTTTAAGGTGGTGTATTTAATCTGTGTCAGTGGTGCGATTGTAGTAAAAAAAGAAGCTGACTTACATGAAACTTTAAAAACAAACTGTAAACAACAAACTGCACATGAACCAAAGCGCACACACCATGTGTTTGTGGATCCAGAGATGGTTCCCAGCTTCAACCCTGCTGACTCCTCTCTCCCTCTGTTCTCCTGCAGGAGTGTGCCTGGTGCTGGGTTGCATGATCTTCCCCGACGGATGGGATGCAGAGGTGATCCGGGACATGTGCGGGGAGCAGACAGGGAAATACTCCCTGGGCGACTGCTCTGTACGCTGGGCCTACATGCTGGCCATCATGGGCATCCTGGACGCCCTCATCCTATCCTTCCTGGCCTTTGTCCTGGGCAACAGGCAGACGGACTTCTACCTTGATGATCTGCAGACAGACAACAAAGGTGAGGACAGGAGATTTTTATATTTTTTTTAACATTGTTAAACTATTGATGACACGGTTTATTAGCATAAGCTGGCTAACAAGATTTACATTCAATTTAATTATGAACATGTGACTATGTTAATAATTGATTATTATTGTAATAGCTTAGTATTGTATGCACAATAACAAGGTATGTTTATACACTGCACTATAGGGTGCCCAACACATTAATATTCAATGCAATTTTAAACAACATATGTAGTATGCAAGTATATGTGTGTAGTATAGAATACAATATATGTGGCACAGTTTCCAAGTGCCCCCTGCTATAAAGCAATGTAATCAGAGTATAATTGATTCCCAGTGAGATTATTTCTGTGGAATGGAGCATCTTGCAAAGTGATATGACCTCAAATAATAACATAGTTAGTTACCGTATTTTCCGGACTATAAGCCGCTACTTTTTTCAGACACTTTGAACCCTGCGGCTTAAACGCCGGTGTGGCTCATGTATCGGCGGCACGAAGCTCGTTAGCTTTTTACAAGCTAGCAAGCTCCGTGCCGCCGATACATTTAGCCTCGTCACATCAGACCCGGTCAGAGTGGACCACATGAAACTGTTCGAATAAATTCAATAGCGGCTTATAGACAGGTGCGCTCAATAGTCCAGAAAATACGGTAATTAAATTCTGTTTGTTGCTGGTAGTAATGTTGTTGAACAGCAGGTGAGCTACCGTGCTATACTGAAATCTGGTAATCCATCACAGTCATAAGAGCCTAAGACACCACACTACAAACACTTACATACAGGGTATCACTCTTCTAATAACCCCGTGCACACTTCTTCATCACACAGGAAAATCCAAAACTAGTTAAACGTGCTAACCTGTGATTAGTCAGTCTTAGTTAACACTGCAAGTCCCTATCTTGTGGTTGACCAGATTTAGTAAAAGCATCCCCTAAACTATTTGGTTTTATCTAATCTAAATGAACATATTTAACCATAAAATCCACATTATTGTGAACTTGTATAATATACAGGAGAGAAAACAGAAAACAGGAGGATATTGTATAATCGCTACTCTGAAATAAGTCCGTCCTTCTCCAACTCCTATTTTTCAGGCTGTAAGTGTGAGGCCATTAACCTGAGCAGAATTTGCCCAGTTGAAAAATGACTACACTCTAACCTGACCTCAGTATCTCCAGCCAAATTGCTTTCAGTGCTGAATTCAGGAGTGGGAGAGAGTCCTCCAGAGGATTTCTGACAGTTTGCATGATGTTGCATCAGGACAGTTGAATCGCATTGTTTCAGCTGTATGAAAAGAGAGGAAGAGGAGGGAAGGGATGGCAGGAGGCGGCGGCAGAGGGGCAAGAGCAAACGATATAACGGAAAACAATAAAAAGTCTCCTTATGTAAGGTTTATGTGTTTGATCTGACTGCATAAAGCCAATGTACAACAGCACAGAGATTAAAAAAAAAAAAAAGTCAGCGATGGTGAAACAGAAGCAGAAAGAAAAAGATGTCTGACATGAGACAGACAGAGATATACAGACAGATAGAGAGGAAGAAAGAGTGGAGGAGAGAGGAGGAAGAGACTGAGAGATAAAGACAGAATAGTGACATAAGATGTCTCGGTTCTCCGACGGTCTATCTCCATGATGGTTTCCATGGTAACTGGAGATATTCCAGAGCGTGGGCGTGTCTTTCTGTTCTTATCTGATTAACCTCACTGACAGTCTCAGTGATTTTACACATTTAACGCAGCTAATGCTTCATCAGCTGGATGAAGTTTCTCTTTTTACGCTTACATTTATTTCATGAAAAACACGTGATTGTAGCTCAGCCTAATGACAGTCGATGAAACCCTCTGTTGTCAATATAAGAGACAAAAACATGAACAGTAAGAAAAAACACTGGGATTCACATTGTTAAAGTGTTTTATTGGCATAATGGCTGGAAACTTACATTTTCAACATTTAAAACAAAAACTGATTTTTGCCAGCAAAAGTGACTTCTAGTAACTTTGAATCTTAACTGGTGACCCATTACAAAGACATTAAGTTTTGTATTTGTGTTTTTAATTTGACGATGACAAAAACAAATTGACTTTACATTAAATGAACTGTTTACCTAACTCAAATTAAAGTTATTTGGAAGTGTTTTTAGTCCTTTAGTCCTGTTTTTAAGGGAAAATAGCTCACAGGGGATGAAGTTACACGATAAAGAATAAAATATAAAACAAACTTTGCTCAGTTTAAGTGGATACAACACAAAGACTTGAACTAATAAAGAAATAAGAAGCACACATTATTAGTTGCCTAAACTCAAAATGTTTAACTTAAATCAACTAAGCCCTCTTAAATTTTAAAAATTAAGTTAAATCAACTAGATCCAAACTTAAATGAAATTTTTGCCTTGAGTTTCAAAGTTTACGGTGAATAGAGTGTGACCAGTATTACTACATTACAACACTTTAAGTTGAAATATAAACGAAAAAACAAAACTGTGGATATGAAATGAACACAGGCAGCAAATTGATGCAGTTTTGTTCACCAGTAAGTGATCACCTCAGTGCTTAACTCATACTTACATAAGCCTATTCATGTTTTGCACAAATATGCACTTTTCCTGGTCTTGTCTCGCTGTGTTTATGCCAACGCTTTTGTTCTTTTCTGTCCTTGCAGATTTTGCTGTGTCAAGGGTAAGTTGACTTTTGCTTTATACGTTTTATGTGCATTATGTTTGAAGTGTGCATTAATATGAATCTGTGTGAAGTACATATTAGCTGACAGTGCCAGTGGAGGACTCTGGATTTTTTTCCCAGTACTAAACAATCCCAAAGACTTCAATCCCAAACAGATTGTTTCGGCAATTATCTGAGAGAGACAGTTGTAACCCTAACCCCCTGCTGGAGAGTGCAGTGCACTACTAGTATAGTTTGTAGTTGTAACGTAAATAAACATCAAATACCTTTACAATGAATGGTAAATGTGCAGAGAAAATAACAAACAAGCCTTCAGTTCACTTCAGTCCGTCCTAAAATGTAATACTGCATTTCAAAAATGTCTGGTAACAAGCTCAGATATCCTGACTGGTGATGGTTGGTTATTGTTTGGATTTTACCAATAGTGATATCAATACACACACCCATCAGTACATACTCTAATTGATACTAATCTCCATAATTTGCTGCAAAAACTAAACATTAAAGGCTCAGCAGTTACTTTATTATTACTTATGAGTTTTCTGTATGAGGGAGGAGCTGGGACAGATTTGAAAACACCAGTTGTGTTATGAATTAATGTCCCATAAATACTGACAGCAGCACCCTTTATCTAGGAGCTCATTAATATTTCAGCACTGACCTCAGTTTTCCTATCCTTAATCCTGACCTTTTGTCTCTCCCTGTCTGGTAAATGCCCATATTTTTTAAACTCCATGCCCCCCAACTCATCATGGAGCTTTGCTTTAAAAACTGAGTCTCCAAGCTGAGATAACTCCACTGTGCTGTCACTCAGGTTCTTTATGGACCATGTCTCAAAAATGAGGCCAATGTGGGAGTGCGAAAAAGTGCACTACCACTGATGGCCACTAGATGCTGACTCCAAAGAACTCTGGCTCTAATCGACAGTTCAAAAAATGCTCATTGTCAATCATGAAACACTCAGTCAATACATTTTCTCCACAAGTGATGTCAGATCTTCTTCTCTGTGATCTGGTCCATCTGAATATCATTGAATCATTAAGTACATATTAGGCTTCAAATAGAGGACAATTGGGGCGCATAGTTAGTTTGATTGACATGTGTGGTCTCCAATGAAATTAGACCTGATTTCCAGTTGCATACACAGTGGACAGTGTCCTCAGGTCAACAGGTCAGACCCACCTCCTCACTCCTCCCTTCATATCCAAATATGGTCACTTCTGGCTCCAAAAAAATCTAACATGATGACATTCAAACCAAGGGGTGATGTCACATTAGCTTTGTCCATTGTGTATACAGTCTATGGATTAGTTTCTGTTTTCATTGACCAGTCCTCCTCCTGTGGTAATAACACTGGTGAATTACTCCTTTAAATCTCACCTTCATATTTGTGATGTTGTTCCCCCACCAGTGCAGTACTGAATCTTGTGTCCTGTTTTCTTCAGATTGAGGTGCGGGACAGACGAGAGCCTCGGTACGGTGTCCAGCGTCTTCACTGAGGGCAGCAGAGGACGACTTCTTCTCTTCTCCTCTATTTCTATCCCCTCTACTCTCCTCTCCTCTCCTCTCCTCTCCTCTCCAATGATCAGGATATCACCCAATCTCAATGCAGACACCAAGTGTACAGGATTCTGTAAGATAAAAAAAACAACAAAACACACTGGGATAAACTATATTTTGAAAAAAAAAATTATAAAAGGTTGTACAGTGCATTTAACACGCGACTTTCTCAACGAATACCTTTATGATAAAAAAAGATTTACTGTATTTAAAGTCTTGATTTGTGTGAGAAATTCAATCCTTATGATGAAGAACCATAATGTCCATGTATGATTTTACTAATTTCTTTAAAAACTTGCTATGACTTTGAGTTCGTGTGTGTCGTGTACATTCATAGCTTCAGAGAGCAGATTATTGAAACTCCTCGTACAGTGATAGAGTCGAGACTCGCAATACGACAGCAGGTCCATTATTAAACATTCAAAATGCTTCGACAGGGACTCGTATGGCTCTTCATCTAAGGACTTTTCAAATGTGAGGAATTTAAAAAAGGAGTACCCCATTGCAGCTTTACAGAACCTAACATCTCTGGGAGATTCTCTTACTGTACATACTGAACGATGTAAATAACATTACTGCTGATAAAAAAAACAGCCGACAACAAAACCTCATCTGACTCTAATGCATTCGAGTATAGTATTTCTACCCTTTGGTTTCAGTGTTCTTCGTGCCGGGAGAGCATCGGAGTAAATCCATTGTGTTTCTACGACTCCTCACTACTGATCTGGTGGCGATTCCACAGATGGGAAATAAAATCTTTAGCTGGA
The DNA here is from genome assembly GCA_900323345.1 of Pseudochromis fuscus. Classification (NCBI taxonomy): domain Eukaryota; kingdom Metazoa; phylum Chordata; class Actinopteri; family Pseudochromidae; genus Pseudochromis; species Pseudochromis fuscus. The sequence goes on along the minus strand of OOFC01001847.1, from coordinate 10,337 downwards.
TATTCCACAGAGAAGCAGAGCACCGTGAATCAAAGTGATTGTTTACGATCACAAGTTTTTTTTTTTGACACTGAAAAAAAAACAAAGACATTTCCCCTGCATCATCAACATGGCCTCAAAAGAAGCCACTCATCACTCACCCTTCAGTCTGTTGTAAATTTTAAATGGCTGAACTTAACAGCAGCTGTCGAGTCGGAGTTACGATTTTTTTTTTTTTATGCTATCTCGCAATCCCCCTCTTCTCCAGTGTGCAGTTTACTCCAGTTTATAGTTCCAGCATACAGTGATCAGTTTACTCTACAGATGTCTTAAGACTGTGTGAATATGTGGCTGTAGGAGTCGGCCCAAAGTGCTGCATTGTCTTAAGGTGATGTCACTTAAATGCCTCTTTGAAGAAGCAATGCTGCTTGCAGTAGTCATAGGAATCATAAATGAGACACAATCACAGCAAGCAAACACAAAGTCCTTACAGAGAACTGGATCACTTCAAAACGTTGCCAGGGACTAGTTAACAGAAGATACCACTACATGGTGTCATGCCAGTTAAACCTCCCAACTATGTGAGATATGAATTTTTGTCTGTTTCCAGGATCCAGGATTTTAGAAACTCTGAGTTCACGATTAAAGTTCCCCCAAGGCACCGTATGCATCCCTGTAATAAATCAGCTTAAAGGTAGCCACACTGAGACATATTGTATTAAAGTGCATTGCATTCATAAAAAAAAAAAAGGACTTTATCTAAAAATAAAAATAATAACAATAGGATACTTGTCCGCGGGGCTCGGGCCCTAGTAATGATAATAATAGGCTAATAATAATAATAATAATAATAATAATAATAATAATCCATTTGTTAGGATGTAAGTGAACGTCTGAGGTCAAGAATCCATTTGAGAAAATTTTAATTGTTATCTTTTTGATCCACTGTGTCTGATCTGACCATTCTACATCTTTGTGTGGATTTTGAGTGGCAAAAGTGGCAAAGTTATATTTTAAAAACAGTATTCATAACAGTAACATTATAAGAGATAGGGATTTTCTGGGAATTTGGGGGATTTCTTTCATTCAGGATACCATCCTCAGATCTTGCCCAAAACGTAATCATTTGTTCCTCGGGTAATATCCTTTGTCTCCCAGAAAATAGATCTGTTCAATCTGTTCTGTAACATTGCTAACACAGAGACAACAAAAGCATTAGCTCATTGATGCGGTAATAAGATATAATCAACTAATGGGGCAGAAATAATCCAGAACTTGCCTGAGAATCATTCGGATTAATTCAGTGATAGTCGTCAGTTTATCTAATCATACAGAGGCAAAGGACACAGTTAATAATTAATTAGTACATTTTTTTGTTTATAATTACAAATCAATAGTGATTACTCATACCACACGCTGCTGCAAACAGTTCTGTTAAAAGTGTAGACTTTTATAGTGACATTTACCAAAATACACGATAAGATACTGATGATTAAAACTTTAAAACCAGGTCTCTCTGCTATCCAGGTACACCACTAATGACCTAGAGATAGTTATGATTAAAGGATAAGGTCTCCAGTTTTTTTTTGTTTTTGTGAATGCCATGCACGTTTCTAATTTGGGGCCTCATGCAAGAACATTATAATACACTCCCTTTATCTGTGCAGTTTGACATTTGAAAATTCTGCCTCACATTTAACAAAACTGATGTAAGGTTGTCGTCAAATCGTTGATCACTAGCATAAAAGCTAGCTGTTTTACTCTCCTGGTGTAGCCATTCACAACGTGTAAGAAAGAACTTACTATTGCATCATAGCAGGTATTAACTCGCCTTTAGGAATAATGGAAGAATAGTTTGACATGAAGTTAGACACAACCAAACCTTAGACGGGATTCCTTCATGGCAAGGTGACAGGAGATTGAAGGCTAAGTTGGTGTTAGCGTCTGTGTTGAGAGCATATGTAAACAGACACATTCTGCTCTTGAAAACATGATGGCAGCCTCCAGACAGGAGGAAGAGTGGCTTTACCTCGGCAACATGAAGGAGACAGTACAAAGATAATGGAGTGATGCACAGGTAGCAATGTGTTTTACATCAGCCAGCAGTGGTTGGTTTGGAGAGGTGAAGAGGGAAACCACCGTTGCCATAGAGGACGGCAGAAAAACTTAAGAAATGTCAATGAAAAGTTTTTGATTCTCCACATAAAAAAGGAAGATCCTTCAAAGGAAGTATCTAAAACTGAAAATGATCAACAGCAAGGACAAACACAGATTCAGATGCATGTAAGCGTGAGTCCTTGTTTGGTTCGTTACAAATGATTCTTGCATGAGTTCCCCTTGAATCTTAACTGTGCTGGAGCCAGCATATGAAGGAGCTACGATACGTTACAGTGATTTTATAAATCAAAGTGTAAATCCCTCCCCGTTGCTTAAATCCTCAAATTCTCAGAAGAAATGCCAATACCGTAATCACACTGTTTTCAGATCGGAGCTCAAACGTCACTAAAAGTATTACCCATGTAGCATTGTTACTGTGACACGCCACCGACACCACACCGATTATTGTCCCTAACTTGATGTAGCACTTGACACACTGGTGTCATTGGTTCTTATCCATGCTGACAAATTGATGACAGTGATCATTGCTACACCAGCAGCATTAAAAGGTGTCGTTTCTATAGGACGTTTTAAATGAGACAACCCGGAGGTGCCTGGCTTGCCAACTTATGTGATAACCAGGGAGATACTGTAGTTTCCTGATTTTAGTCAGATGACTTTGTGCTACTTCGAACAAACAAATTGGTTTGTGTTCCATAAATAAGAGCATTCTTTATTTGGGATCATGGAGCTGCCAGTAGGAGTTGTGTGACTCACCACTGTACCCGTGGGTTAAGTTATGGCCTCCATGAGCTATAGCTTCTTGATAAGTCCACATCAGTGACACTGATTGTCATGATACCGGTAACGAGTCGGATTCTCAGGCGGCAAGCTACAACGAAGCGGGCTGCTGTAATCCAGGGCACCATGGGGCTTTTTTATTCCTCTCAGAGCAGCACTTCTGGCTGACATACTGTAACTGAACCTCCTAAAGCCTGGGTCTCGTCGTGATGGGAATAAAATTAGCTGTGCACACGGTTAATTGTTTCGTACAGCGCGCTTTGCCCGTTCAAGGGATGAGTTACGATCGTACCGTAAAACTCTATGAAGTACCTGAATCAATTTCAGTGAACGATTGAACCACATCACGGACATTTACATATATGGGGTGAGGGACTCATTACGCTGCATTATATTTACCTGTAATCCATGTTACGCTCTGTTAGGGGTGCACTTTTAACACATTCATCCTGTTCCACGAGGGTTCATAAGAGGCATAGTATCTGTTGAGATCAGTGGGTTGTCCTGGGTGGGTTATTGGTGCATCCCTACACTGTATACATATGATGAGCAGATAGCTAGATGTGCAGTGTTTTTTAGAATGGTAGCTAGCTAACTCTCAGGAAGCTGTGTACACAGTACTGTATTAAAGGCTCATGATGGAAATGATCACAGGCAAGTCAAATGTGAGACTTTCTAGCTGACACTCCAGCGATGTGGTCGTTATTTAAATGACACATTGCTCTGCAGCTTCAAACGGAGCAGCGCTACTCCAAGCTTTCCAAGCTGGGCCTTTAAGACAATATGAAAACAGCCCTTATGAATCTAATGAAGCTGTCCATGCAGGCGCTGCACAGACCCTTGGCCTACATCTATTAACCATCGTAGGGTAGAAGTGCTGGGCCCTCATTCAAGATTTTTTTTTTTTTTTTTTTTTACTTTAACCTTGAAGTAACTGTGCAAGTATTAGAAAAAAAGATACCATTAAAACAGACCTCATCCATTCGGTACAGCAAGATATATGTTTTTGCTTTTGATATGTACGTGATCATTTTTTATATCTAAAGTTTGCATAAAGCAGGCGGTAATGTCTCTCACATGGTATATATTGTGATTTAAACATCTCCTATGGCGTGCATCTGTCATTTGGGAATACTTTCACGGGCCCAGGACGTATTTTACGACAAATCTACATAAAGAAAAACAATGGAGAAAAAAAAAGAAGCCCCTGAGGCCTCAGCGGCCGTGTCAGGCTTCCAAGCATCATTACCTGTGTGATCATTGGTCTGGTCTCCTCTGCAGGTACTCTGTTCCTGAGGACTTGACGATGAACTGAAAAATACCTTAACAAGGAACTGACAATACCTTAACCCTGATGAGCACATATTTGTACCACTCCAGGTGCCTCTAAGAACTCTTGATTTAATTCAGATGTGGTGCAGAACCAGCAAAACAAGTAGTGACACTGTAGTTTTTTCTACTAAAGACTACATACTCGGACTGAGCTCTGAAGCTTGATGGGTTTTACTGAAGAATTGAGGTCAATTCAGTTTTGGGTCGAGGAATTGAAACTAAAATAATTAAGAATCTTTTTTTTTCTCCCCCCAGTTAATTAACTTGCTTTGGGGAAACATTTTGATATTTTTATTTTCCATTTGTGATTGAACTCCAAAGCTGAATTCACCTCAGTCTTGAATTACAAGATTATTTAAAGATGTGAAGAAAAAAAAAAGAATGAAAAGCATATTAAAGAGTCAGTGAGAAGTCATTTCCAGTCTCTAGTCACAAACTAAATGTTTGTGGACTATGTAAATGTCATTGATATGTCAATGATTTCATCATCTTTCTATCATGCAATATCATGTATAAAGACATAATGTTGGGGGTGGGACGGGTCGGGGTCAAAGATGAATAATGTCCAGTGACTTATGTTATGATAATAGTTGACTTTCTGTTAACTCCTGAAATGCAGATGTTGCCAAATTCCCATCAATTATCATGTGTTATCATGACAAAAAAAAAGAGAAACAATCAGTTTTGGTTTTGTATAACAAAAGAATGATATACTGATATTTGTCAAGTATTTCTGATGAGATCTTTGTTTTATGTGTTAACTACAAACTATTTCCTTTCTGTTATGGTTTACTTTCTATGTATTTTGGTATGATGTATGACGATTGTCGTTCAGTCACATCAGACTTAACATCTCAGATTCAGTTTTGACTCACTATAATGGAAGACTGCTTGTTGAAGTCTCAACACCCAAAAATGTACAAAAAGTCTGTTTATAAAAGTTGCTCGATAGGTTGACACGTGGACAGACTCTGGAAGAGGTTCATTGCTTTTCATGGATTATGATGACATGCTGATTTTGATTTGAAAATTATAATGTCTAATTAATTCCTATTTGTGAATAGTATTCCAACTCACCATGATGACAATTTCTGTTATTGAAACACATTTTGAGAAGGTCGAATAAAGATATTTTACATTCAAAAACATATTCTGAGTGAATCGGTGAATTAATTACTCAGGTGGATTTAAAGGAAGTGTGGAGCAGTGAGTTTACTGACACCTACTGGTGAGGTTTCAGATTACAACCTGTGACAACTGATGTCCTCCCCGTCCAAACGTGCAGGACAACCTACAGTGGTCACACAGACTGTGTATAATAGATGAATGTAGTCACTGGGATGTCACCCTTTGGTTCATAGACTATTATTTTGAAGTTATATTTCTAAAGTTTAAAGTTTTTTTTTCCTGTTTCATTTGTAAACACTGAAAAGTGGTGATGACACGTACACTAAAGCCAAGCTAGTTATTTCCCCTAAGCTAAGCTAACTGCCTGTGATAGACACACAGATGAAGCAAGCATGACATTACCTGTTGATTTGTAGATTCACATTTTGAAGCCAGGATTTTAACATTCAAATGTCACCATGTTGGTTTTTTGGAGCCAGAAATGACCATATTTGGATATGAATGGAGGCGTGAAGGGACAGGTCTGACCCTTGAACCCGAGGACACTGCCCAGAGAGTATGAGACTGGAGGTCACTGTCAATGAGCCTCCAAACCAATCAAACTAACCACGCCCCTAAATCTTCCTCTTCTTGAAGTTTAATATCTACTCCATGATGAAATGATTTTCAGATGGACCAGATCACTGAAAAGAAGAGTTGACTTGTGGAGAAAATGTATTGACAGAATATTTTATGATTGAAAGTGAGAATTTTTGAATTGAAGTCAATTGGAGGGTTTTTTTTATGCTAGCATCTAGTGTCTGTTGGTGGCATTGTACTTTTTTTTGGCACCTTTTGGATCAGTCTGGAAATATAGCTATGTCTCTAATCCGCAATATCCATCCAGAAAAGGCAGCACCAATATTTCTATCCTTTTTTGGTTAGGGTGTGGCAAATTTCTTTTTTTTTTTTTTTTTTTAGTTTATGTTTTCACTTCATTGATGACGATGACTCACGCTTTGCTGTTTGTTTTTGTGCTAAATGCTATGTCCGTTTTTATTTTTATTTTTTTTATTTTACTTTTTTATAGCAATACCAGCAACTATTGCATTTGTATTCTGCCAGTGCTCTTCTTCTTTTTCTGTTAGAACAATTGACATAGTTATCACCACAACAGCACCACCAAAATTAGGCTAAGTTAAAAGTTAAAAAAAGCTATCTCTATAGGAACTGTTTGGGCTACCTATACAAACAGCTTATTCTAATAATGTTTTTCAGGTGATTATACACTGATAAAATCCTAGTTATTAACAATGTATTCCATTTCTGCTACACACTGTTTATTTAGCAGTAAAGCAGCAAACACTGTTCTCGGCCTGGATCCATTATTGTGAATAAAGTTGTGTCTGTAGCACGACTATTTATGTAATTAACAGCCATGCCAGAGCACCCATCTCTGCTGTAGTGTTGAGGGTGAGTCACACCACCAAATATATCACACAGGGCCACAGCACACAGATGAGCACTAAGAGGGTGGCAGAGCCTGAGACCGCCTGTGACTGAAGCATCCACAGTGAGTCCTGTCACAGTAAGTACCTGTAATTCATCAGCGGGTTCCTCCTCTGTGTGGTCTGCCTGTAGCGACTACACCGCTCACCCAGCAGTGTTATTTATTGGATTGTGTGTGGTATGTATTTGTGGAGCACAATGGGGCTGAGGTAGCACATATCTGCATCCACTGCAGTGCAGAGCTGGACTTTTATTCATGTTTCACTGCCATTTAGCTTTTGATCTGAAATTTTAATCAATATGACTCTTAATCTTGGATCCAAACCAGTGGATACTACAGCCAATTCTGCACAATATAATATGTCGCACTGAACACAAAGGTTATTGGACCCATCAGGATACACTATCTGTCAATCAAACTAACCCCACCCTTAAATCTTCCTGTGGAGACAGTGCAGATAAATTAAATGATATTGGGTCATGTTGTTTAATCTAAATACTTACCTAAGTACACGATTTAAAACCAGTTTTTCTCCAGGTTGACATTCAATTTACGTGTGAAATGAGATTACATGCAAGACAAACATAGGTGGATGAGTTAGCATTTAATAAAGATCTATGTTGATTCAAGAGAAACATTAAACAACTGCTGTGGCTTCTCTAAAATCAAATCAATAATTGCTTCATTAATTAAATAAAACTGCAAAAGAACATATTGTATTTTATGATCTCATTTATTTTGCTACTGGGCAAATGAATTTCCCCTTAACTTTCAGTATTATTCAGCCATATGTTATTCTATACAATAAAAGTCAGATTAGTTATGTCAGAAGGTGGAAAAGAGATTCACAGATGCTGGTTTAAAGCAGCAGGTCTCTGGAGGTTAGAGGAGGTGAAGTGAGGCCAATAGAAAAAGCTAATAGGGCTGTGATCAGTGGTTTGGGTGCATGTGTGGTCCTCTCTTCCTGTGAGAGCTGCCTGCAGACCTACCACACTCCACAGGCAAAAAAAAAAAAAAAGTCCCTCATTTTCTAACGTCCAACCTACCACAGTCAGCCTCGCTCATGTAGGATCTGCTGACGTCAGCCTGCCACACTGTGTGACCGTGCGTATACGCAAATGTCTCCAAACAACCCAGCTGAAAGACCATCTGTGTAGATACAACTTAGTGAGTCTACAGCCATGTTAGCACTGCGCACACACTGGAAAATGCTGGATGGTTTTAACCCAATCAGATGTGTTGTTTTCTAACAAGGAAGCAAAACTGGGTGTAAGCACCACAATGTTAGGTATAAACAACAAAATATTTGGTAAAAACAATAAAATGTTGGATGTAAACACAAGACATTGGGTAAAAACAATAAAATGTTGGATATAAGCAACAAAATGTTGGGTAAAAACAATAAAATGTTGAATATAAACAACAAAATTTGGGGTAAAAACAATAAAATACACAGTACAAACAGCCCATCTTACTAGGTTGAATGAACTCCGCCTGTAGTTTGTCCAAAATTTACAGAGCTCAGCATTTTTTAGTGTATTACA
>OOFC01001846.1:0-11260 GCA_900323345.1 Pseudochromis fuscus | reverse complement strand
CTGTAGTTTCTTGGGGTTTGGTGCTCACTTCTGGAACGGAGGTTGTGGATTCAACAACAACAGTGGTTTCAACAACAGGTGTGGTAGATGTTGTGACTGGGCCAGTAGTGACTTCTGTCGGTGGTTGTGTTGTTCCAACCTTTGTTGTTGATGATTCCGAGGTGGTTGTCTCCAAGGACTTGGTTGTGGTTCCCTCAGTAACAGTAGATGGCCCCTTTGTAGTCGTTGTGGTGACAGATGGTTTTGATGTTACAACTGTGGTTTCTTTTGGCGTGCTCAGTTTTGGACCTGAGGTTGTGGTTTCAACAACCGCTGTAGTAGATGTTGTTGCTTGGCCAGTAGTGACTTCTGTGGGTGGTTGTGTTGTTCCAACCTTTGTTGTTGACGATTCCGAGGTGGTTGTTTCCAAGGACTTGGTTGTGGTTCCCTCAGTAACAGTAGATGGCCCCTTTGTAGTCGTTGTGGTAACAGATGGTTTTGATGTTCCAACTGTGGTTTCTTTTGGCGTGCTCAGTTTTGGACCTGAGGTTGTGGTTTCAACAACAACTGTGGTAGATGTTGTTGCTGGGCCAGTAGTGACTTCTGTGGGTGGTTGTGTTGTTCTGTGCTCTTTTGTTGTAGCTTTTGATGTTGTGCTTTCCACAGATTTTTTTGTGGTAACTTGGCTTGTGGTCTTGACTTCTGAAGCAGTGGTTTTTGATGGCGTTGTTGAAGTTTTTTCTTGGCTAGTGGTTAATACTTGAGGAGGTTGTGTTGTTGACGATGTGGTTCCATTTGTAGTTTTTAATGTTGACATCGTAGTAACAACTGTAAAAGATTAAACAATGCAGCTTTTAAATATTTAACTTGTTTTCATAATAATTTTCTATTAACAAGTAACAAAACAATATTGCAGATGTTAATACCTGAAGTAATTTTTCCAGCCGTGCTAAATGTAAAAGGAGTTGTTGTAGGGATCGGCAGGGTGGTTGTTGGGCATGGGTACACTGTTCTTATAACAGTTCCATTGGCCCCACATTCAGCTGTTATACAGTTTCCCAGCCCGTCCGTTGTGTTGTAGATTGTTGCCCCATAGTTGTATGTCTTTCCATTAATCAGGCAGGTACAAGCTGCAAAGTGAAAGTCATCTTTTCAAAGTCAAATATTCAAAATAATGATCTCAAACTCAAAATATTTACGTGTGTGTGTGTGCGTGTGCGTGTGTGTGTGTGTGTAAAAGACTCCTGACTACTTGTATTTGTGTCCACTTACAGTTGATATTGTAGCTGCAACTTATCCCAGCAACTGTACAGGAGCTTTGACATAAAAGAAAGTTGTGGTTATTTCATTACAAAAATCAAAATAAATATCTTCATTGTTGCTTGACTCAGTACAGTGAAATTGACATTGACTTCTGTCTCTTCAAGTTTATATATAGTTTATAAGAAATTTCTCTGTCTCTCTAGTTAGGTACATTATCGCACAAGTTCAGCAATTTCAGACAATATGGTAAGTGGACGACTTAACAGTTTAACAAATAAGGAATCATTGTTCTGTCATAATAATGTTGTTTGTATGGTTATGCTTTCCACAGTGTATTTTTAAATAAACCTTTTTTTTTTTTTTACATATATCACCTGAACATTTCTGAAAGTAAAATAACATTAACAACAGTGATTATAATGAAAAAATGCCAATTTTGACAGTAGTATCTATCTATCTATCTATCTATCTATCTATCTATCTATCTATCTATCTATCTATCTATCTATCTATACACAAAGACAAACAAAGGCAAAAACACAATATTTACCAATATTTACTCCATTAATCTGCAGCAATATATGTATATTGAAAGCACTTGCAAAAACAGAAACCGCAAAGCAAATTAAAGAAATAGACAATGTTTGAGTATGAGGAATTGGTCCATGAGAAAAGGAAGAGACAACAAAAATAAATTATATACATTTTCCAAATTATTATGCAAATGATGGAACAGTCTGAAAACATTTTCTCTGTTGTAAAGAAGTGAAAATGGTCATTTGTTGAATGTGCAGCATCAGGATCCATATTTACTGAAATCCCAGTGATTTCCATCATGAACATGTGAACAGTCAGAGTTACATGTGGACATAGGAGCCTTCTTTGATATCTCCTTCACAATCCTTCATCCACTGAACCTGTGAGTTGTTGCAGAGTTTCTGCTTGAATTTCTTTGCAGGATGTGAGAACAGCCTCAGAGCTGCTGTTTGGATGTGAACTGTCTCCACCTCATAGATCTGCTGCTTGATGCTGCAGAGCTTCTCAGTAGGGTTGAGGTCAGGGCAGGATGGAGGCTGCACCAGGAGTTTCTCTCTGCAAGGAGTTGTTGCATGCAGCTGAGCTCAAACTGGGCTGCATGTGGGCCCTGAACAAAAATGAGTTTGACACCCCTGATTTGGAGGGATTGAGAATCTTTCAACTAAATCATAAGACAAAGGTGTCATCCATGTACCGGTCATACGTGTTCTGATACCAAGTTTTGGCCAGGAATCAAATCCATCGTCCATGATTGATGGGGGAAATAGATGTAGTGGGTTTGATGTCAGAGAAGACTGAACGTCAAATGTTTTCTGAACTGTTTCCAGATTTCAAGAAAGGATTTAATTCTATTGTTTGCTATGTGAGAGGTAAGTATAAAATAGTGATGTTGGGTGACAAGCTGCATTCTGGTGTGGATTGTTGTGTCGTGGGATGAATCCAGTACTGTAGTGCTGTGAGGTTAGCAGCCCAGTAGTAGTGCTGGAAGTTAGGTAATACCATGCCTCCTACTGATTTTGGATACTGGAGTAATAATTTTCACAGTTTGGGTGGTGATTTATTCCACATCAGTTCCAAGATTGGCATGTCTAATTATCAGAAAACAGCTTTGAGAATGAAAAGTGTTCGAGACTGAAGTAGATATGACAGCTTTGGCAGTGTCTTCATTTGAACTGAGTTCATTCCTGGTGCCGGAGAAGTTGGCAAGAGTGATCAATGTTGAGAGTTCTTCTTTTTTTGTTTTTGTTTTAAAAATGACTATTTTCAGCATTGCAGGGCCAAAATTAACCTTAAACAGACTCCCACATCTATTCATTATAGACATCAGTATTTAGAGTATACAGCATTTAAATAGCTGGGTGCTGTTGTCTCTGCTGACTTCTCCTGGTCCACAAACATCATGGCAGTGTGAAAGAAGGCCCAGCAGCCTATTCACTTCCTGAGGATTGCTCAGGAGGAACAACCTGAAGGGTTAACCGCTGGAGACCTTCTACAGATCCTGCATTGAAAATATCCTGACATACTGTGTGAGGTATGCTAGCTTCACTGAGGCAGGCACAAAGAGGCTGCAGAGAGCGGTCAACACTGCACCGAGGATCATCAACCACCCTCTCTCCTCCCTGCACTCCATCTACAGCGCTCACTCCTCAAACAGAGCTTGGAACATTGCTCAGGACAGTTCACACTCAGCCCATCACCTGTTCAACCTGCTGCCTCTGGGAGGCGCTGCAGGTGCATGAAGTCCAAGACTCAAAACAACTGTCTTTTATCCCAGAGCCTTTACCCTGCTGAGTGCTAACATGCACTGAACTGTCAATAGAGTATTCATGAAACATTATTTGTTTAGCATCATAGTATCTGACAACTCACATAGCACTTAATATTTTCTGAAATAATACTCAAGTTTGTGTATGAACTGTGTTTTAATGTGTTGCTTTGTTTGTGGTCTGCACTTCCAGGCTAAGCTTTTAATTTGGTTGTACTGCTGTGCAATGACAATACAATTCTGATTCTGATCAAATTCTTTAAATTGTGTGTTTATGCAGATGGAATCAGATGTGATGCCGACTGTTGATGGAGTTATGTATAGAGAGGCTGCTGACTGTTGAAGCTGGGGTGCTAATAGTTTCCCTGCTTTGTGAGAATCTTTGGAGGAAGCTGGAGCTGGTTGTTGCTGAATGTTTCATAAGTCCTGGACTTCTAAAATTGTTTAGCATCACTCCTTCAGAAAGCTGCAGCACAGACTGCACTTTTCTGTGTATTTACTGTGAACCCTACACAGGCTGCTGTAAAACAATAAACCTGCTGCTGGTTTTGATAGCTGCTCGAACTTAACATTTGTTATCACCTATCACCTTAGCAAACAAGCTCAGTGACACTGGTTTGAAGCTGCCGGTTACTGTGATGCAGATTTTTACAAACTATTATAATGGATTCCTTAACACCAATCAGTCACAACTAAGACACGGAGGTTGCTGGTAAAACTGTGAGATCCGGATGCAAAGAACATGAGGCTGCTAAAAGATAACAACCTGAGCTGTCACTTGTGATTCTAATATTCTAGATAAGATGCTTCAGAAGAAGCTGATGAGTGACAAGAATAGGAGTTTGTGTACCCGGCTCAGAATGAGACCGGGGCTCCGCTCTGGGACCCAAGTCCTTGAGAGGGGTTGGACTTTCTCCTTTGCTGGAGTTTTTCTGGGTGAGAGGCGGAGGGCTGGGGTGGGCTTCTTGGTAGCCCCCAGGCTCTCTTCCTGGGTGTTGGACTTCACCCCAGTGGAAAAAAGGGTTGCTTCCCCTTCACGTTGGGGAACGGATGGGTTCTGACTGTTGTCAATGCATATGCACCAAACAACAGCTGGGATTACCCAGCCTTTCTGGAGTCCTTGGGATTGGTACTGGAAAGTGCCCTGAAAGGGGACTCCATTGTCCTACTGGGGGACTTCAACGCTCACATGGACAATGACAGCATGACCTGGAGTGGTTGGGACGAACGGCCTGCCCGATCTGAACCTAAGCAGTGTTCAGTTATTGGACTTCTGTGCTAGTTGCAGTTTGGGCATAACTAACACCATGTTTGAACATAACAATGTCCCTCGGTGCACTTGGCACCAGGACGCCCTAGGTCGCCGGTCTATAATCGACATTGTAGTCGTATCATCAGACCTGCGGCCACATGTTTTGGACACTCGGGTGAAGAGAAGAGCAGAGCTGCTAACTGTCCACCACCTGGTGGTGAGTTGGAGCAGATGGCATGGGAAGATGCCGCAGACCTGGTAGACCTGAACGAGTAGTGAGGGTGTACTGGGAACACCTGGCAGATGAACCTGTCACGCACACTGAGTGAGTTTATTTTATATTTTAAATTTACATCACAAGTGTGAATGCTCACAAATACATGTACTGCTGCCTTCTGTGTGTTGCTAAGCCTTTAGGGGGAAGGTGACTCTTGTATCATACGTACCAGTTGTAACAGTTGTTTGATGGAAGCTTATCTCCGATGTTGTAATGGGTGCCTTTGTCATCATAGCATCCACACTGGTCCCAGGCAACGCACTTCATGGAGTCTTCATCAAAGTAGGGCTGAGTAGTTGGACAGCTTGGATAGCAGCCTGCAAGATCATCCAAACATATTAAATATCATCAATAAAAACACAAAATATAGGAAAAGCAAATGGGCTTTTATCCAAAGTGCTTTACAATTAACCTCTTCTTCACACATTTGCACACACTGATGGTAATTCTTATTCTTAGGATAAAACAAAACAATAATTGTTCTGCATCTACTGAGAACAGAATCTACGTGCTCCTCACATTTTGCCAGTTATTATGTTTGTATCATTCTTGGTATGTGTTTGTTTGTGTGTGGATTAGCAGCCATGTGTGTGCAGTACAGTAGAGCGGAGATACTAACAGTCAGTGGTTGGAGTTGCTCATTGATAGCAACACCAATACCAAGGCATTCTAATACTTTCTGTGTTTTCATGGTGGTTATCCTGTTTGCTTTGTGATTGAAACATCCATTTGAATGATATAATGATGAGGTTTGCATGTTTTGAACTACAGTTATTTCGGTTTGAGCTGGCCTCTCCAGTGTTGTGTGCTGTTATCTACTGACCACCAAAATCCAATAAGGATTTTGTTCAGGAGTTTTCTGAATTCCTTGCTGAGGTCATACCAGCATTCGATAACGTTCTGATTTGTGGAGACGTAAATATTCATGTTTGTTGTCCATCCAGTCAATTCGCATCCGAATTTCTCAGTCTCTTTAATTCTTTTGACCAAACTCAATCAGTTAATGGCTCCACACACCAGCTGGGTTACACCCTGGACCTTATGAGCTCTTATGGCCTTATTTATCAGAGCTGTTAGCGTTCACCGCCCCGGCAGAGCCCTTCGGTCTTCAGCTCAGATGGTGTTGGACGTGTCCAGGTCTCGCTATAAGCGGTGGGGTGATGGTTCCTCGGTAGTTGCTGCTCCAAGGCTTTGGAAGCCACTTCCATTTGAACTATGCTCCATCACTGACCTGTCGTTCAAAGCTAATTTTAAGACTCACTTATTCAGATGTGCTTTTAATACCTAACTCTGTGTAATTTTATGTTGTCTTAAAATGTCTTGTTTTAATGCTATGGATTTATTTGTTGTTATTATGCTGCACTCTGGCTTATTGATTTGTTTTATTAACTGAATTGCACTGTATTGTTGTATTATGCCGATGTTGGAAAGCACTTTGGTCTTCTTTGATGGGATTGAAAAGTGTAAATAAACTTTGATTTTGATTTGATTTTGATTGGATGCTCAGGAAGCATATGAAAGGAATTACAAATAAAAACAAATGAACCCAAACAAATGAAATGAAAATCAAATACAACATACACTGCCCGGCCAAAAAACAAGGTGCCACTCTGACGTTTCCTTGGACCTCCTTTAGCTTTGATTACAGCTTTGACTGTAACAGTGTTTCAACAGCTTCTGCAAAGTCACCAGATTCATTTCCATCCAGTGTTGTATTAAGTTTCCTCCAAGGTCTTGTATTGATGATGGAGAGTCTGACCACTGCACTGAGCCTTCTCCAGCACATCCCAAAGATCCTCAGTGGGGTTCAGGTCTGGACTCTGTGGTGGTCAGTCCATGTGTGAAGATGATGTCTCCTGCTCCCTGAACCAGTCCTTCACAGTTTGAACCCCATGAATCCTGCATTGTCAACTGTTACTATGGCCGCACCATCAGGGAAGAAATGATCCACTGATGGAATAACCTGGTCATTCAGCATATTCAGGATCAGCTGACCTCATCCTTTGGACATCATGTTGCTGAACCTGGACCTGACCAACTGCAGCAGGTTTAAGTAATCAGGATGTTTTTCCCACCACATTTCTTCCTGGAAGATGCTGGTTCCCCACTATCCTCCCAGTTATAATCATGTGTTGGACACTTCTTCACCCAGTTGTACTTTCTAAAATCTCCTCAGATGTTTCCTCTGCTTGATGCAGCCAATGATTTGATCCTTCTCAAACAGACCCACATGTTTTCTACAACCACGGGAGGTGTCTTTCCACATGGTTGATGAAGAAATGAGAAGCTGCTCACTGCATCAGTTGAGGCTGAAGAACTTGTTGCAGCTGAAAGATAATCTACAGTAATCATCCAATAGGACACTCGCACCTATTTGCTGAGTTCAATCCAGATCATCCAGCTCCTGGTTCAACCCGTAGGTCTCCTCTCATAACTTGTTAGTAGACCTCCAACTGGTTCTTTATACTTATGTTATTTAGCCTCAAATGACTCCACAGGCTTTTGATTATCTTTGTGACACATTCTTAAAGTGTGCAAAATAAAGTTAATAAAAGTTTCTACCATCAGTAGTGAGGAGTTTACTGCACTTTAGCAAAACCACGAAATGTACCTTTCATTAAATATAAGAACAACATCAAACTTAAAATGCAAAGTCAAAGAGCACAGTTTCCTCTGAACTGAAGTGGACACAGTATTTTCACTACAACAAGCAGTGCAGCAGCTCTACAAAGACCTGTTTTCATCACCTCAGGCTTCAACAAATGACTGTTAGTTGTTTGTACAGCGCTTTGAGAGACATTGAAGGAGATTTGCCTCTAGTCAAAGTAGCTGCCATCCCACTGACCCTGCTGCTGGCCTCAGGAAGGTCCCCTGCAAAAATACCTTTCACACCGCTAACAACTCACCCCAACAACTCACATTTGTTGGAGTTCAAGTGGGTAAACCACACCAGCTGGATCTCACACGGTGTTGGTGTTGATCCTTGATTCATCCCGACCCAGCCACGGCTCAGCTGACAGCCTGGCTTCAGGACCTGAAGGATGTCATCTGATCAAACACCCACTGCAGCTGCAGGTACAGCACCAAACTCAGCAGATAGTTTGATACCCGAACAGGAAACAACTTCTGACTGTTGGTCACATTCACAGTAACAAGCTGCACAGGGCTCACCAATAACAGTCCAAGGTCACAGGAAGACAAAGGCTTACCGTTCAGCGTGCTAGCAGAGAGCAGGTCAGGGCTGTTGTTCCCACACCGGCTGACTGCCTGTGTTTGCTGTGGGAAATGAACATGGATGGTAAAACCCTCTGTAACCCCCCCCCTCCTCCTCTTTGTTTGACATTGTCTGGGTCACACCCATCCAGCCACAGTTACCTGAGAAGCAGTTTCTCTGCCCTCCAGGAAGTAGAGGTGGAGGATTGCCACAACACACAAGCTGTTTCTCTCCCTGCCCTGAAGGATCTAATAACCTTGTTTATACTGTATTCCTGATAAAGCACACAAGCAGGTTCTCCAACAAAGCCACCCTGAAGAACAAGAGAGGAACTGTGGTGCTGTGTGACCACAAAGCAGCACACAGCAAATATATAACAAACAGGAAAAAACAGATTGAAATGAATTGTAATACATGAGTTTTTAAACAGCAAAACTTACAAAGATGTCACAGAAAGTCCTGGACATCTGTCATTTTTACACTGTAATCTGGGATAAACTGCAGATTAAAAACACATCCTGCTGGTTTGCACTGAGGCTTCCCCTCAGTCTGTGTGGTTAGGGTGGGTGTGTGTACACAGCAAACACTTTACTGTACTCACAACCTCAAGCTAAATCAATAGAGCTCTTTGATGCCTCTCCTCACTAATGATTAACATGACAGCCCAATGAAAGGTCGCATTAGGAAGGACACCACGTCCAAGCTGCACCAAGGTTGTTCCTAAAAGGTAAAGATCCTCACGTCCTCTGTTGGGACGCTCCGGACATGGGGACAGGAGACATGAGCAAACCAGTGACTGGTCCACTGCAAGCCTTTGTTTTTCACTAGTACTGAACATTTACAGTCTACAGCACAACTCTCCAGCCAGCTACCCCCAGTGGTTTCTACCCCTCACTGCACCATACCAAAAGACGGAAGTTAATGGAAGGCTGTTTACATGTAAATAACTTACACCAACACTGTTCACTTTGATCAAACATTCATGATTACAAATCTGCCTTCATGTCACACTGCATGGTAACTTTATCACCAACAACAATACAGGTACTGCTCCCATGTAGGAGCAGCTGCAGCCGTCTCCAGCCACCATCAGGACAAAGGAGCTCCGGCTTCAAGTGGGAGACACAGCTCATCCTGAGGAGGTGGATGAAAAGCAACCTGAGAGCAGCAGGGACAGAGTCAATCACTGAGACTACCTCAGTGTCAGGCTCACTCTGCTGCCACCTGCTGGTGACACAGCAGATGACTCAAACCAGCACTGTCTTCACAAACGTACACAAAGCTGTTTCCATGTGCATCCAGTCCCAGTGCACTTTAATAAATCAGCCTGTGGTACATTGGAATGAAGAAGGATTCACATTGATCTGGGCCAAATGTGACATCAGGTACTCAGCAGGAACAAAAACACACTCAGCTAATTCAAACAGATTTCAAAATAAGACATCATTGTGAAAATAAGTGATGGGGGGACATTTGTATCAGGACACACAAAACAAGCAGGAGACTGGAGACAGCACATCAATGAGAACAGGTCTTTTATAGTCCAGCATTATAAAATCCAAGGCTGCTGCAAATCTAAGGAAGGGGAAGTGCTACATGCAACAGTGCTGCAGGACCTTCATCAAACAGTCCAAAGGAGGACTCTGGACAAGCCAGGATGGACAGATGGAGGTAAAACTCTTTGGCTGCCATCTCTAAAGGAGCAGTGTTTGCATCGTCTTTACTGCTTTCATTGAAGAAAATGAACAAAACAGGTGAATTAGCCAAAGCTCTGGCAAACGTGCAGCTTACTCAGCACCTCATAAAACAAGCATGTGACTATCTTCATCATGACCTGAAGTGAGACTGATGTGACTGCTGGTAGCAGCTCTCCACGTCTGCCAGCAGCTTTAAGAGTGATGAAGGGTTATATGGGAAGAGTTTCTTTGTCTGCAGCCTGGTCACCACCTGTGTGAGCTCAGACAGACACAGCACTGCTCTGTCTGCTGCTGCACAGCTCCTCTCTGTGCACAAGGTTGTTTCACTCTGTATCAGTGATGAAGCTTCTGCTCGTCCTCCTCGATCGGAGTCGTGTGGACGCAGTGATGCTGGTGGTGATTTAGACTGTTTCTGTTTGATAGACACTGGTCGTCCACTCGCCTGATGTTTTACACCCAGGGCGTTAAATCTCCATTCCTCACCTGCAGATGCCCCTGGTCGGACCGGACACGTCTCCATGCTCTCTGGATCAGACTCCTCAGAACTATCATAATCTACAAGGCGAAGCTCTGGAGCCAAGCTCAAGCTTTCTGCTGCTGGATGAACACCTACAGGCTGGACACGGGGACTGAACTCAGCTCGATCAAGTTCATCTTTATACATCAGTGCAGACCCATTTCCACCACCGGAGGCAGTGGCTGACTGCTGCAGTGACACACTGATGCCAGCACATGCTGCAGTGAAACCCTGCCAGTCCTCTCTGAGGTACTTGAGGTACCGCACAAAGTACTCCAAAAAACAGGTTTCAGCAGAGATGAGGAAGTCCAGAAGGATGCTGTGGTCAAAGGAGATGCTCTGGAGCAGAAGCAGGAAGTGGCAGTGAGGGTTGCAGCCAAACGCACAGGGTGCATCCACCACAGCAGAGTGTTCAGGGCCTGAGTGCAGCCTGCTGGGAGACATGAGCAGAGGAGAAAGCTCATTAACAGGATGACAGGGGAGCGCATCTCACTTTCACAGGTTTACAAAGAAATCCACCACATTTCCACTGCACCTGTTCTCCATCTGTTTCAATGTGTCTTCAGTCTCTTCACAATGGTACAGTCCAAAGTCCCGACTCTGTTGTAACTGTGTTTATTAAAGCATGTGATCAATGTAACAGGATTCTAGCAGTGAAACACTGTAGTGATCACTGAGCCTGCTGATTGGTCTGTTTGGCTGCAGTGACTTCTGGGGATGGTACATGTTGCAGTTACATGTTGTTGTTTAGTGATGTTG
>OOFC01001836.1:11659-24208 GCA_900323345.1 Pseudochromis fuscus | reverse complement strand
GAGAAATAGCAGGAAACAGGTTCAGTCAAATCTCCTCTGAATTTGAACTCCAATTAGGACCTAAATGAGTCTAATAGTATTCTGTAGATTTGCTTCATTTTTAAAGTGTGCCGAGGCCCAATGCAAAGTGGGAGTGACAGCAGAGATGAATGCATGTGAGGTCAGCGTGAAAGAGGCAAACAGCTGCAGCTTCAGAGCAGAACCAGGGAGAAAACCTGAGTGGGACCAGTCTGATTATTCTGCATGAAGTGGACGCTGCACACTGCACACTGAGGACAGTCACAGGTACAACCCATCACACCCAGTCTGTGGTTTGGCAGCAGTAGATGTACAGAGGTCACAGCAGAATGAGAAGACATTCATGCAGGACCAGTGGTTGAGTTGATTTTAACAGCAGCCTCCTGTAAACCAGACGTCTGGATTCAAGGGGAGGCTGCTGTGTAAATCACAAACTCCACAATGAGGCCAAAAAAAGTGCAACACCCCCGATGGCCACTAGATGTTGGCTAAAAAACAAAACAAAAAAAAAAACTCTGTCTCTAATTAACTTCCCTTTAAAAATTCAAATCTCAGCGATCTGGCACTTACCGTATTTTCCATACTATAAGGCACACCTAAAAGCCTTTATTTTTCTCAGTGCACCTTATAATCTGATGCTCCTTATATATGGATCAATATTGGTTAATTATGGCTACCGTAGTCATATATTGTGATTGCACTAAGGTTTGATTTACCGTAGCGGTATCAGACTGTTTCTTTTACGTGTTTACTGAATCAGGGAAAAGTTCCCTCCACGTTTGTGATGCACTAACTACGTGATAAAAAGTTACACTACCTGTTGTACCTTGCTGTTGGTAAAAGATAAAACTACGTCACTGATGTTACCTCGGAGAAAAAAATAAAACAGCTGTTCATGTAGCTTTGAACTGTGACAAATGGAGTTGGAAATACATTGTTTTCAACGAAGGCGGCACAAATACCAGTAAGAGCTACTGGTACGTACGGTACCGTATTGTGAATGCACTAGCTTGTTTTGGGAGTGAACGGAGTTGTCAGAACGTTGGTTTGTTTTCTATTAATAGTTTGACTGAGTGACTTATCTGACTGTTTTGTTGACATTCACTTTAGTGCAGCTTCATCTAGATGGATGATAACACAACTCCAGACACTACAGTAGTTTCTATTCTATGCGCCTTATAATGTGGTGCGCTTTATATATGAAAACAGTTTTAAAATAGGACATTCATTGAAGATGCGCCTTATAATCCGATGCGCCTTATAGTACGGAAAATACGGTACTCATTATCTCAAAAAACAAATTGCATGCTGCATGTACTAGTCCATGTGTACATGCAGTATCTTATATTACTGTGTCCATTTGGAGCATTTTGTACTTACTAAATTGATCTTTAGCGTCCTCGTGACCTGTGAGTGTTTTTATTCCAACCAAGGAGCTAATTAACTTTCCCCAAGAGAGCTGAGCGGCTGTGTCTGTAAAAGTGAAAATGAACATTTTATTGTTGCTGTTCTGATGGGTGAATATAGCACAAAGAAAGGTTCAAGACAGAGCTGTAGAAATAATATAAAGACTTTAACATGTTTATCCTTGTTTGTCACTCAACTCTCCTGCTGGTGAAGATATTTTCTGCTCAGATTTATTTCTCAAAACAAAATCCAGACCTCCTGTGAGCGTGTGTGGTTGTGTTCGCTCTCTCAGTCAGATTGTGTGTGTTGATCCACTCCCTCGTTGCACCACACAGGGTGGTCTCAGGGATGATAAGTGTATTACTAACTATATGATTTAGAGGTCTGTTGACCAGAAAAAGAAACACCATCATGCTGCAGTAAGGCAATACAACTGTCCACACAGGACTGAGAGTAGAGACTAAGATCATCTTTTATCTGGCCACAACGGAGACATTTAGATACCAGGAAAAAAAACTGCATACCAGAAATAATTTTTGTACCAGACCTATCTTGTCATGTTTATATTATTATATTATTTTGGTTATTAGAGATCATTTTAACCTCCTCTTTTATTTGCTGCAATTTCAACAGGTTTGAAAAGCATCAAGCAGCCTTTGGCTAATACACTAATATGATTTAAAATTAGCATTTGAACCATTTCAACGTTCCTCCTGAAATTATCATCAAAAAACACAGGCTTTGATCTTGTAGTGAGTCCCACGAATACATGGACAGACTGTGAAGTGGATTTAAATAAAAGACAGAACAGATGAGAGTTTGGTTGAAATTTACCGTATTTTCCAGACTATTGAGCGCACCTGTCTATGAGCTGCTATTAAATTTATTCGAACAGGGTCTGATGTGACGAGGCTAAATGTATCGGCAGCACGGAGCTTGCTAGCTTGTAAAAAGCTAACGAGCTTCGTGCCGCGGATACATGAGAAACACTGGTGTTTAATCCACAGGGTTCAAAGCGTTGGAAATAAGTAGCGGCTTATAGTCCGGAAAATACGGTACATACAGCAGGAACCCTGAACACAACCTTTTATATTGAGAGAGCTAAAGTTTGTCCAATGAAGTTCTTGTGGTCGAGTTGTGTAGTGGAAAATTACATTTACAATACTGCATCATACTGGTTGTATCGTGTTATTCATGTACTTTTTTAAAGACTGTATTCATCAGGCAAGAGACACTTCATGTGGGATGCTCCCTGGCATCTCCTGTTTTCCTGTGTTTTGTTTCCTCCTTATCAAATCTTACACAGCGGGTGTTGTCAAGGTCAGACAGTAACTATGTTTTGTGTATCTTTCCCACTCTGCTCAACTGAACTATTGGACACATACAAATATAATAAATAAAAGGCTAAAAAATGCGAATCATTTCTGGCTTCTTCTCAACCCAGTTCCTATTGTGAATAAGTATTTATTATTTTTCTCATGGGATAAATAAAGCAGAAGCAGAACTCACCTGAATCCAATCTGAAGTCTGGAAACTGCAATTAATATTCGTAAATACTTCAAAATTAAAACATGTTTGTATTTTGTCAGCAGAAGTTATCACATCTACATTTATTGCAGTGTTTCCATTGGAAATTAAATCTTCAACACAGGAAGTGTTTAAAAAGTGAAGAGCTTTGAATAATTTCTGAATCAACTCAATCCACATTTGATCCTTATCAAAAAAAAAGTTTTGTCTCTTCTCCCAAGCTTTCTCCAAATAACTAATTTATAAGTTTAAAATGTGAGCAGCCTACTTGGTGTTTGTGCAGAATTACAAAGTCAGTATTTTTGTCTTGCTATTTATTATGCAGTTCCCAATAAAAGGTACAAATAAGTAAAACAAAATGTGTAATGTACAAATCTCTAAATGATCAATGATTGAACTAGATGGTAAAAAGTAACAGCAGTACAGTACAGCACCTCTAAAACAAATGTTGAATTGTATAAATCAGTACAAAATTAATATCGTATACAGATTATTTTTAATGATGTTACAAAAAAAAACCATTCAATATCAAATATAAAATTTGGTCAGCTCATTTAGTTCATCAGACACATCTAACAAAAAATAAATGTTCAGCTATATCATTCTCAAAGTTGCCTGAAATTTCTAATAATTTATAGCATGTTACATATTCAAAACTTGAATATGTAACATGCCACAGCCTCAAAAAACTTTGTATTGATCTTGATTTTCTGGTTTCAGTTCATCTAGTTGAGCTTCGACTCAGACAAAGCAGCAGCTCAAATTCAAACAGCTTCATATTTATTCTAGTTATGAAGATTGCATGCACACAAGCAGATAGACACATTAACTAACCAAAAAGAAAAACATCGCTTTGATTTGAGGAATTATTAAACACATTTAAAACAATTCCTTCTTATGAACTACATGAATATATCAGTGTGATAGAGCTTATTAAATTGTCAGCTCTCATAACCAGCCTCCCCATAACAAGCTTGTAATCTCTCTTTAATCTATTGCACACTGCATTGTTTTACATCTTAACCCATTTAATTTCCAGCTTGGCTATCACAACCCTCTTCTTTCTCTATCTGCTCCTGTCTGTGCTCGTCTCACCGTCTTTCTGTCTCTGTCTCTCTCTCTCTGGTGAGAGGGCTGAGGGCATTATGTGCTGCTATGAATGATTCATCCCCTCTGTGGTGTATGTGCCCGGACTGGAAAACAAGGAGGAGAGGAGAGGGTAAGGTAGGTGGTTGCAGGGAGGGGAGATGAGGTGACAGGAGGGAGAACATAGCCAGAGGTGGAGAACAGCAGCGTCGGCTCTGAAAGGGAAGTGCATGGAGAAATTATGAGGTTTAAGACAAGAGGATTTTCCTTTTAGTTATTTATCGCAGGACTAACCTGCTTCTGTACTCTACTCATTACTTCTTAAGGGTACACAATCCTCAGGGTGCATATTGTAATTCATCATCCTGTTAAAATTTCCCTATTGATCTTTTGCTCTTTCTCTCATGTGCTTTATCCTGCCTTTTTTCCCCCTTTTTTGCCAATAATGGAAATAATCCTCCCAAAACACCCCTCTCATGCACTTATAAATTCATAACCACTCGAGGAGAAAAGGTGCCACGCTTGCCCCAAGATGGTGAGACCCTTAAAACAACATTATCTTTCCTTATCTAATTTCCCACGACCTGGAATAGATTATCTGCTGGATAATTAAGACCTGATGAATAATTAAGTGGACAATAATGCTAATTCATGAATAATATATCTGTTTATGATGGCGAGGCATAGATAGTGGCTGCTGTGGTGCTGACAGGAAGATTGATGCTGTGGCCTAGATACGATCTCTCCTGTGAGGGGATGCTGCTGACTGCAACGCTGCCCATATTCATTAGACCACTGTCATTGGCTTCTGTGCGTAATGACATACTTATGTATAATTTACAGGCACATCCCAAGGCAGAGGTGGCACACGTGAGGAAATGGGACAAATGGGTTTCTTGGCACGAGGCATATGGAGTTTAGCTGTATAATGTGACAGTATGTTCCCACTGATCGATTCCTCATTGGGTCTATTTCTGTTGTATATTTATGTTAATCCCCTCTCATTTTGTGACTACGTGTGTCCATTCGAGTGTGGAGCACAGTTTCATGTAGGCAGATGGTGGACTTGACTGTAACGTCCAGTATCATGATGTGCAGTAATAAAAATGTGAAGCGGGAATGTGTGGGAACCCTCTGTGCATATCTTCAATCAGTGGTGGTAGAGCTGTCAGTTCACAGTAGTCCAAACACAAACCCTCTACAACATAGAGCTGATGTAGCACATGGATGGATGGATGCCCAGCCCGCTGGTTTTTACAGACTGCATTCTGCAGCCTCAAAAACAATAAAGCCCTCCTTGTCTTATTAGCAAACCTCTCCCTGGTGTCGTCTAACCCAGCTCAGCAGAGCCCGTCACAGCCGGTTTGATTACATTTGCGATTAGAGCTGCGGCCAAGCTGGATTGCGAATGGTGAATTATGCCTGAGCTGCTACCTTGCTGCTGTTGCTGCTGGGGAAATGAGGCAGCTCGGCTACATTTTCCCCACTGCTGCTGACCTTGGAGGTCACTCGGAGGAAGGAGACATTCATCACTCTGACACATGGATGCTGTGGGGAGAAGAGGAGATGGTGTGTGTGTGTGTGTGTGTGTGTGTGGCAACTATTAGTATTACAGTATTAATCCGCCAAACACTTGCTCCCCATAGTAATAAAGCATTAGCTGGAGCTATGCAGTTGTATTCATCTTTGTTTCATGTAATAGTTGTTAATCAAAAATGTGTTTGTGATATGATAGTTTCACAATCACATTCTTTGTTTCTGGTGAGCTTCCGGTTTTCTGTATCTGTTCCTAGTCTTCCTCCGTCACTCTGTTTCTCTCCTGCTTTATGTGCATATAATCATGAGTGGCAGACAAATATCGACCATGGCCATTGTTGGCCCAAGTGTCTGTTTGCTCACTAGAAAAGACTCATTATGTTACAACAGATTGATATCTCCGTCCCCAAGGACTTTAATCTCATCTCAAATGAAAATAGAAACAATCATATCACTCTTAGCGCTATGCCACGCTGCCGACTCTCCCACCCCCACCTCAAACAGCAGCAGAGTGACCTTGGCAGGTGCAGTCAGCAATGGGATGCAATGACTTTGAAGGATGAGGAACAGACAAGCTTTCATAGCGTATCACTGTGCCATCTCCTCCTCCCTCTGTCTTGTCTCTGTGGGAGAGAGGTTGTGCACCATATTTGTGCGTTAGTGCTAGCGTATGATATATAACGGTGGTAAGAAGAAACAGGGCGAAGAAAGGTCTGCTTGACACCGACAAGCAGATAATTAGAAAGAGTTGAGACACTCTGCTGCTGCAAAAAAGGTATTGAGGAGGCAAATTAATGTTTGCCAGAGCTTAATTGTTCAATTGAATCATTTGAATCCATAAAGACACACAATCATGTTTATGCATGCCATAAATCTGATTAGTGTGGAGTGGCACTCTGCAAATGTATTATAGTCTGTATGGGGGGTTAATGCCCACCCACACAGCTCACATCTGATTAGCTGCAAAAGCACAATCACTTATCTGTCTTTCAATTACAGTCCATAAAGTGAGGTGTGATGGTGTATCCCTCAAATTAATTGCACAGTCTTTTCTCATTTGGGACACAAACATCAGTGACAAGAGCCTTAAAATGACAACCACACAAAAGAGGGTCCTCCAGTCCATATATGGACAGATACAGTGTTTATTTTTAGGTAACACACACAAGCCATCTTCAGCAAACATGAGCTACATTTGAGTACATAATAAGTTGTGTTTCCAACTCAGGTAATACCTTTAACTGAATCAATACTAATGTCTCCCTGCTCCCAGAAGGTCTCAAACACCTCCCTCCTCCTTAGGTTGAAATGACACTTTGATTGACCCCTCTGTATTTCCCTTGGGGGTAGGTTGGTAACAATCTGACCAATGAACCCTCAGCCAGACGGGTCAGCTGGCCACAGTCATAATTGAATTTCTCACATACGCATTCACTGGCTGTTTGTACAGGTCAATACTGCTCACATCCAATATGGAGGCAGCAAGGTCAGGTTCTCCTGTCTGGATCCCAGCAACTGACATTTCTTATTTAAATCTGCTAATTACAACTATGCAGGATTCAAATATTTACAATTCATTAGAGTTTGGTTTAATACAATCTTTCAAATTTAAGGTCATCGGGAGTGTTATAGATGTGTAGGCCATGAGTGAACTATTCAGTTGTGTTGAGATGAAGGTGGGCGGTAGACCATTCAGCCATCTGTACAGCTACATAAAATGAGACAAAAGGACATGAACAATAGCAGTAAATACATTAACAGGTTTTTGTTTTTGCTTGAGTTAAGCAGTGTGCTACTATGCATCATTACCTATGACCCACCATGCCGTCTCCTGCTGCTGCACTGTAGCTGCAAACAATGAAGCGTTCTCTATTTGTTATCATGCTTGTGTTACCGTCCAGCAGGAGAGGCACACAAATGTATTACTGAAACTCAATGATTTAAAGGATAGCTACCAGTGAACCAAACCTGTCCCCATCTGTGCCATTTCCACAGTGCTCACTTCACTTTCACTAGCAAACAACCAGGGTCAGTTTACAGCACCCGCAACAGCTTACTGTACAGGAAGCATGTGCATCACCTTGGATCGCACAACAAACAGCGGTTATACACAAGCGAAGCAAAAAATTATGCATGAGCAAGGTTCTTTGCTCTTTTTTGAACTTTCACAAAAGTGCATGAGACACTCAGCTCATCGAATTTCACAACACGCACCCAATAGTTTCAGCCTTTTCCCAACAAACACAAATGTCAACCTCATGGTGGCGCTGGAGGAAAAGTCAGGGGATTACCAGAGTGTGAGGGATTCAATGACTGTTGATCTCTATCGAAAGTGATGAACTGGCTAAAAATGCAGGACCACAACATTGGAGAAATTGTTTTAATTCTTATAAGCAGAAGAAATGGTGAGAATAATGTACTGCAGGAGGAGAAATATAACACACACACACACACACACACCAATACACACAGTTTGAAAAAGATTCAGGCAATGGATCATTATCTACTGCCATGGCACACAGGAGATTCATCACCGTGGTGTGT
The DNA here is from genome assembly GCA_900323345.1 of Pseudochromis fuscus. NCBI lineage: Eukaryota > Metazoa > Chordata > Actinopteri > Pseudochromidae > Pseudochromis > Pseudochromis fuscus. The sequence continues at coordinate 16,090 of OOFC01001836.1, read as the reverse complement.
GATTAGTGTCTCCCCTCCTCTCCTTTCCACATACTCCTCTCCTTACGCTCCATCATCTTGGAGACTGACTAATTGTGTTTTGCCACCGTCATTGTAATGCATATTTCTGCGATTATCCAGATGTGGGTGACACCATAATGTATGTGACTGCGACACCGAGTACAGATGGTTCTGTAATTGCGAGCACACGGCGGTGATCACCCTGCTTTGTAATCAGATTCATAGTTCGTTCTTGTGGGCGTTCACCACTTGATGTTTCCAGATTCATTTCAGATGCCACTGGAGTCTCATTTGAAGTGGACTTCATTGGCTTCTAGTGAGACACAGACAAGTGCATTTATTCAACAGCAGAACTGGTTCATTGGGGGGTGGAAAACTGGCTAAGTAGGCACTTAAGTCATATTTGTTTCTCTTGAGTTCGATGATGGATATTAGATTTCCACTGAGTCATGCACAGAGGGAATTTATGAAGTGACAACAATATTGACAGGTTTCAGCACCAGTGTGTTGAAGACTCTGACATTTAGCGGCAGGAACATATTAGATCTAAATTTAGATGTATTAGTGTATGTGTTTGTGTTATTCTTCATTATCTCAAATAAAATCAGGGCCATAAGACATATTTGAAATGCAAATATTCTCAGATCTCTCATATATGTGCTTTCCTTCTACTTCCAATATTTACTTTTCATGAGCTCCCATTTTTAGCTTGAGGACAGTAGATCACATCAGTTATTTAAAACTTCATGAAGCAAAAACAGTGTTTATATATTATGTTATTTGAAGAAAATAATCCATAAAATGCATAGATAGATAGATAGATAGATAGATAGATAGATAGATACTTTATTAATCCTGAGGGAAATTTAAGAAATGCATCAATAATATTGAGTTTACTAAAAAATGGATTGCATAGTGTTTTGTATATTCTTACATATAAAATTTATGAAATTGTTAATAATGCATCAGTGTTTCTTTCTGGTCAAGGTGGGATAATTTTAACTAATTTATAGACAGTAGTATGTAAACAGTATACAATATAACCAGTGCAAGTTCTGTTATATAAAATTTCAAAGACTTTTCTCTAAATTATTTTGTGATTTTGAAATTTTTTTTATCACTTTTCGTGTCTTACAGTTACTTAAGTTTTTGCAGGACAATTTCTATTTTCTTACTTTTTAAAAATAAATAAATAAATAAGGAGCCATTTCTTGATTTTTTAAATCCTTGTATTTGATAAGATACAGTTTTTCGCACAAGTAATAGTCAGCCTTATATTATACGTCTGTTCAGTGTGGTGGTATAAAATACATGTCCCTCTGCATTATGGTGGTGTGCATCTAAAGTGGCATAAAATAGACATAGGCCAGGAAGGAGTGAGTCATGCGTATTGCATTGTATATTCAAGAGCAATACTTGAGTTAATGTACATCCCATCACCGATCTGACGTCACCATTGAACCCTACATTGTAGCAGAGAGATAAAAATGAAACAGCAGCACAGTGTGGATGAATTTAACGTTACTCCATTACCGTTGGTTTAATGATAGAAATTGTGCCCTCTGTTGGTGTAAAAACACAGTACAAGTGTGAGGCTGCACGTAATGCAAACCCAGCTGAAAATGTGTTATGTCGTTCCCCCATACGACAATTCACTTCTCACACGCACGTTGACTTTGAGTTTTTATTCTGGTTCGGTTTATTCTCTGACTGTATATTGTGAGGAAGGCGGAGGTGAGTCCGCACAGCTGCAAACTGGAGCTCATCAGCAGCACGCAGCGGGCAGTGATGGAGGGGCTGCAGTTGTCATGGAAACGCCGGCGGGGCGGAGCTCCGCGAAGTGGGATTAGTTTGTTTTGTTATTGAAGGTCACGTGTCCGGATGAAGCTCCGCCCCCCTTCCCCCGTTACCACCGATTCAACCGTCTCGAGCTCCTGCTCCGGTCAGTTACTACAAAATGGCTGCAGAGGCTCCGCCGCGGATGAGAACCTACTGAACGCTTCATGGTAGGATTTATTAATCCCTTTTGGACGCTTACGCACGACAGAATTGCACTTTGTCGCTTTCCAACTCTCGGAAATATGTGGAATTTTCAAGTTAAATATGGCAGCTGGACCGGGAATGAAAATATTTTTCAGCTCAGCCCACTTTGACATCAGTGTTGTCTTCGCCGTGCTCGTTATCGCAGTTGTTGGTGGCATATTTTTAGTCTGAGCTTAGCACGGAGGTTTTCTTCACGATTTGTCGGTGTAACAAACGCCGAGGCTGCACCGTCCGGGTGATTCAAGGGCGCCCTGTGTTATTGCCTGTCGAGTTGTCGTATTCGTAGCCGACATTGGTGGGACGCTGCCGCCGTGCAGGAGAGTTGACATGAATATTGCTGCTGCTGCTGCTGCTGCTCGTTTTCCACAAAATACACTCGGTGCTACACTGAGAGCTAACATGCATCACCTGATTGGCTTTAACCGCATTAGCAAGCCGATTTTACCTAATGTAATCATACCCACACACGGCTGCTTTTCATTTACTAAGAATATTTGTTCCCTATGCATCCTTATCCATTCAGCTCATAGTTTGCAAACTGCTGGTCCTCATTGAAAAAGAACTGCTGCCTTTAAAAAGTACCTACTGGATTTTTTTTAATGCAAATCTCTTTTCATTGCCTTGATATAGCCCTGGGATGGTGTAGTAGTAGCCAGACTGCTCAATATTTTACAAAGTGAATGTGTTTGAGATCTGACTTGTCACTTCTTTGTTTGTCCAGTGCGAGCATTAGAGAGCTGTGCAAACCTTGAGATATGATTCATCAATCATTGCTTCCTGCATAGAGCCCAGCCATCATTGCCCGGCTCCTTTCTGCAGCCTGACATCCTGCAGTGACACACACACTCCTCATGAGAAGACAGTGTGTGCAGACTGGGAATGCCTGTACCCTGATGCATGTAGAGGGCAGACTTGACGTAAGCTTTGAGGCCCGCTGGTTTTACTAATGTGTTGGAGTCCCTAATTTAGGCCTGGGCCTGGCAAAGGATGAAGAGGTGGTGGCGGTAAAGAGAAGGGGTTGGGGGGTCTTTTCTGTTCCTGCTGGGTTAGGGGCCCCAGTCAGCACCCAGGCTCTCTGAAAGAGGCAGTGTGTATTCACAGAGAGGCGCCAAAGGGGGCTTGATAACAAAAACAGGCCACTAAATGCGGTGATTACTACACGGCTTAGGTCATAGCTTAACTTTCAGTTCAAAACTCTCGATGGCTTTTTGCTTAGCCCTGGACTTGGAAGGCTGGGGGCATTTTGCCAGATTGTGTCATTTGGTTTGGCGGGTTGTTTGCTGTCAGTGATCAGATACTTAGCTGAAGTCTTGAGTGGAAATGATGAGCTTGCATTCTGTGAAAAGCAATTCATGGCTGTCAAAGTTTTTGTCTTTGGAGGTTGTTTGTTTTTTTAAACAGCTGGTTTGCTTTATTAGTATTCCTATTCATCCTGTGTTTAGTTTTTAAACCTTGAACAGGTAGTGACTGTAATGCTTTCGATTTTCAATATGAAACAAGTTCTGATTTGCTGTAATTGGGTGTCAGACTCTTGGCAGCATTTTTTTAGATGAATATTACTTTGAAGTGTTTTCCTAATTGTCCTTTTCAGAAATAAAAATCTGCAGCGATCAGTCTTAATGTAGCTTAGAGTGAGCTCTCTTGCATACAGACTATTAGTGCACGCAGTAGCTTGATTTCTTCTCCATTTATGAAGACAAATGTGAAAACAGTGAGAGAGCTACGTGATTGGATTTTAATGAGACGTTTGTTGGGGATGTTCTTTGATCTGTTGGACCAATAAATTGTCAACCGGCCTGATCCCATTACTTCTGGAGCACACAGCTGACACAGGGACCGGAGGAGGAGCTTTTGGAGTGCGTCCATACAAGTTATTTTAGGGCCTGTTCATTGCGCCAGGAGTGCAGCATAAGTTTCTCTTTTCCTTGTCATTAGTGCGGGTCAGAAAGCATTAACATGACCACACTGAGAATAGCTTCAAGTAGTTTACGGAGTGCAATCCTCTTTGCAGAGCACAAGGACTTTGGCAGTGCTTACCCAGCAGTTTTTAAACCTTCACAAACCTACCACAAAAACTGGAGGTAGTAGCAACTAATTTGCTCTTTTTCTTTAAATTTTTTTGTGTGTTTTTGTATTTGAAAACCTCCTGAACACTGTGGGTGCTGCCCTAACGAACAGAGGGCGCTGCACTTTGTGCTGTCGCTGTGGCGGCTGCTGCTGTGGTTGCTAGCGAGCCTTCTCCCGAGTGCTTGCCGTGCTCTTGTTTGGCTTGCAGCGATGGCATTCCTGGCTTTGTGCCCAGCGACTGCCGTCTAGCACCCCTTCCCCCATCTCTCACACATGCACACAAACCATCCCCATCATTTGTAGCCCCCCCCCCCCCCTTCG
>OOFC01001836.1:0-11624 GCA_900323345.1 Pseudochromis fuscus | reverse complement strand
GTGGGGCAGTGAGGCATTTGCATGTATACAGCGGCACGAGTGGCTTTACCAGTTCATCTTGCACATTTTTACCTCTCCTTTCTTAACAAACCCACTTGATTTTCAAACAGATTTACACCTGCTTTATTTCAGCTGTCCTTGGTCTCTCCCCAGCCTGTGTTTTCTTTTTCGCCTTCCTTTGTCAGTAGAGCGAGCGTCTGGTTTTAAGAGGGACACCAAGCTCTAATCCTGTTGTTCTGACAGGAGGGTGTAATTCCACAACAGAGCTGAGCTCATTGACCTGTGTCCTTCATATCTACACGAGCCGTGCTTCCTCACTACAAACTTATAACGTGCTCATGATGCAGCTCTCGTTGCCTGCGTCTCTATGTAAACATCTTATTTATTTATTTATAAACTTGACTGTCATTATCATTCTAATTTGCATATGATTAAATTGCTTGATTCACCTGTGCTTTTAGCTGGTCCATGTAAAACCAGTCGACGTAGTCCTGGTAATTGCTGCTGCTGCTGCAGCCTTCAAGCAAGCAAGAAGTACCAGTATTGTATCCTTTAAGTGTCAGTCCGTAGTCCGAGTCCAAGGGATGCACATCTGTCCAGCCCAGGCAGATGTTGGGAAATGAAACTGCAGCTCTCATTGGGAGAGACTCTCTCTGTCCTGCTCAGGGATGCAATGTTTCTTAAACTGAGATCATTTTGACGCTTTGCTCGGCATTCACTCTCCTCATCCGGGTCGGAGGCCGACAGCAGCTCACATTAACTGGAGCATCTCTCTTATCCTCTGATCCTACATGACACAAGCCCCACTGATGCCTTTGAAACAAGCAGCACTAGCTATATTTAGCATGGCAGCTGCACCAGCAGGTTCCTTATCAGCCTGTTGGAGTTTAAAAAAATAACTGTTTATGGTTTAAATCAGTAGCTAAGTGTATGGCAGCCTAATGTTTTGGTGAGTTTGCTAATCTCAGGCCTGCAGAGTTTATTTGCAGCTCCTTTTTTGTTGCTCCTGTCTTGAACCGACAGGCCTGTTGTGCTACTAGATCGGCTGACAGCATCTGCAGAGCCAGCCGGGAGACCTATTGTGCCGCTGTGTGTTATTGTCTTAATTGTTAATGTCTGTATTTACTGATGGTATTTAACTGTGCTGAAATAACTAGTCACAGGTTGTAAAATGCAGCAAACTTTCTCCTATTTCCCAACTTATTGAACTTAATCTCCATGTGTGATGGCTGCATTGAAGAGGGTATAATAAACAGCTGGTGACACATTTCTGATCATTGCTGAACTGGAGGATTCCCTGAGGTGATCTTGTGTCACGGTCTGTAAACAGAGATGGTCACAGCGTCTCGAGGACGATGGCAGCAAAAGCTCTTGTCAAGTTCATGAAGTTCACTGCGGCAGTGAAGGTGAACCATGATGCCAACCTGACACTTTTTTGTATTTATCACACATCAGTTTAGTTTACAATTTAAAAAAAAAACAACCCAAGAAACAGTGTGCATCCATGGCAAGTCATCAACGCTCAATGTGCAGTGTTACAGTTTCATACAGCAACATTAGATGTTTGTCTAATCACATCCTGATAAAATCATATTGAGCCATTTTGACTTAGAGTCAAACCAATCACATTCCTGTAAAAGGTCAAATGATCATAGCTTCTTTTAGCCATACACACAATACATTTATCAGACAATAGTGAATCCCTCTGATTTTGAAACTCAGTTTGTATCGATCATGTTGATTAGAGCAGTGGTTCCCACATGAGGGTTGCAGGATGATTCCAAGAAGTCAAATAAAATTTTAAAAATTATCACTTACAAACAGCATATTTTAACTGGTAAAAAAGCTACTAAAGTAGTAGTTCATAGAAGTGGCATCAGCCTTGTGATCTACTTTGTCCTCATGTGGCCACTGAGGTGATTAAAACAGATTAATGACGGCATCAGTTGCATCGGGTCCATTTACAGCTCCACAGGAGACATCATGACATGAGCAATCCAGCTCAGATCAATTCAGAGTTTGGGAAACTCTGGACGGGAAGGCCAAAGACAACTGAATTACAGTATTTTAAAACCAATATGTCTTCTTCTGTTTACTTTGTGGTTTCAAAAGTAGATATCTCAGGTTTGAGGTGATACAGTAGTGTGGCCTTTCTGTTTTCCTCTTTCTTTTTGGAAAGGAGTGAAGTGATGTTAGGTTGAATTCTCATGTTGCTTTGTCGTATGTAAAACAAAACTACAGTGGACCATTAGAAAGTTAGAAATGAACAAAGAGGTCAAGAAAAAAGCAAGAAAGTTGCTGCACTTATTTAGTATTTGAAACCCTCTCCTGAACCCATGCTCTCATGACACGCTTCAAAGTCCTCACTCAGCGGCTTAATTTAAAACTCTGATTTGTACTCCAACATGTATTCAACATGTCCAAGTTAATTTTCCTTCTAGTTTTTTTTTAATTCCATTATTGAACTCCCACAACCTAACTGTGCTTCAAGGCGCTGTCTGTCTCCACCTGACTGCTCACCAGGGCCTCGGGGAGCTGGAAGCGCTTGTTGCCAGGCAATGGCACACATCGCTGTCGCCTGCAGCAGTGATGTGTGCAGGCTTGGCAGGGAAAGGGCTAATGGTTTTATATACTATTTTGCATTCAAGGTTGAAAGAACTTGGTTCAAATGACTATGTTTTTTCCTGGGTGAGCTCCTCTTGTGTCCGTCCTTAAAAAAACAAACAGCTTCTAGATTTTATTTGTGTTTTTTGTGCAGTTAGCAAGTAGCTCCCCGCTGGATGTACTTGCATATGAAAGAATGGGACATTATCAGGTTGTTTTCAGGGCATCCTCAGGACTGGATGCTGAAGGTGTGGTGTGCAGCCAGTAATGGTTATAGACTTTATGTCACTTACCTGTGCATGAGTTGTGCTGGGATCAGTTGCCCTCATTGGGTGTGTAGACTAAAGAATGGGAGCGTCGTCTCCTGAGCCCCCACTAGACCTACATGGCCTCACTAATGGTTTCCAGAGCCAACCCTAAAGACCACCAAACACACACACACACACACACACAGTTTGCACACTTGTTAAGAAATATGCTGCTTAAGAGTTAGTGCGAAACAAACCCACGTTCTTCTGTCTGGTGGTTCCAGTACTACTACACACATGATCTCATGATCTCACATCGATTTGACCTTGAAGAACAACAAGTGAACGATTGAAATGGCAGCTAAATAAACCACCGGTGCTGGTGTTCACCTGCTCACTCTGCTCCTTAGTTATCGCTTAGATATAAAACTCAGTCCATCTCTCTCTCTGTTTATGTTTCAGCTGTGAAAAGAAGCAAAAAACACGAGAAGAGAACCGTTTGATGGAAGATAAGAAAAAGAAAAAACAAGAAGAGAAGAAAAAGAAAGAAGCTGCTCAGAAAAAGGTAAGTGTCCGTCTGTTATCTTTAATTGTTTCTTCTCTTCCTACTGTTTTTATATATGGGTGTTAGACTTCACTCTTCCCCAGCCACTCTTTAATACAGTGATGATGAGCTGAGTGGTCGTCACAAAGTTATTCAGCAGCTATCAGGATAAATCATCAAAAAGTATTTAATAGAGTAAAAATGCAGATGCACATGTAGGAATTAGCTGCTTTTCTTCACCTTTTTAGAGAGTATAATAAATATATTTAGGTTTTGGTTTTAGAAATTTGTGACAACAGATCATTTCAGCATGAAGCTATCATGATGTCACAGTCTGAGCTGTAGCGTCACCTGGGGGTGTTTTGATGTAGCGTAATGCAACACCATGCACCGGTGCTTTTGTTGTAGTTACATCAGATTGAATACATGGATTGTTTTTTTCATGCGTGTTTCCTCAGGAAGCTACTTAATGTCTTGTACCGTGCAGCCTCCCACCTTCACTCCTCCTCTTCACTTTTTCCAGCAGTGTCTCAGCTGTTTCCAGTGTTAGTTGAGCAGGTTAGCCAGCCGCCCTTAGAAGCATGTAGCAGGTATCTTTCACCTCTTTTTGTCAGTGCTGGGGAAAGTTTACTCCCTCACCAGCTACCCCGTCACCTTGTCGAGCAATAAGAATGACTAGAAACCTTGTTAGCATTTCAATACGTGAGCAAAACCAGCCCCTGAACATTTTGTTCCCATTGCCCTGCCTTGTTCAGTGCAGCTGTGGAGCCAGCACAATAAAATGTACTTTAAACTTCACAGTTTTCATCCGACATGCATACAGTACATAGAAGAGTGCTTATTGTGTTTAAATTAATCTGTATCCTTCTGTTTTGTTTTTCAGGCCACAGAACAGATAACCAAAGGTGAGTCCTGACTGCTTGTGTTTAACTTAACTGAATTTATTTAGCAGCACTCATAGCAAAATACATGCCAACTTATCTGTATCTATTTTTCCCCCAAAGGTAGTTTCTTTTTCAACTATGTTTGTGTCTGCAGGGGTTGATTTTCTGCTGTGTATGCAGTAAAATACAGATGCTCTGTGCAGACAAGATTAGGTTTTTCTTGACTTGACCAGGTTTTTTCTGCTCTAACCTTTTGCTCTGAGTTTTGGATATGTTTTCAAACTGGTAGGAGGTTGACTATGTAAGGGTGCTAGATTGTATATTGACCTAATTAGATGGACAACTTGATCAACCTGTTAAGGAAAAAAGAAAAACATTTTGAAAACATTTGCATCTGCCAGGTGGTCCACAGTACCTGAGCCAAAATGTAAGCCAGTTGCCCGTACCAGGCTAATAAGGAGCGTGGGGATTGTGCAGCTGGTCCTCGGGCCTCCCCATGGGCTCCTCGGGCTGACTTCAGAGGGTAGAGGTGAGGAGGAATCTCAGAAGACAACACAGGGAAATCGCTAGCAAACAAACCTTAACAAGACATCTGGATGAAGTTGATTGAAAGACGGCTTATGTAGCGCGGAGCGGTCTTACCTTGCAGGTTTTGAACTCCTGCTCCACGCCAGCTGCTGACCCATTCCTCACTTTGTCTCCCCAAGCCAATGTTCCTAACGACCAGAGAAAGGTGGACAGGCAGTGATGGACAGTCAGTTAGCCCGAGAGCAGATCTCCTTGTCGGGATGAGCCAGCAGATGGGAGAGGGACTTAATGTCTCACCAGGGATAGGCAGGGGGAAATCTGATTAGAAGTTCTGGTAGACGTTGACAGCAGGGCCGAAATGGTAGCGAGCGAATAGACGTCCAATTATGAACAAGTGTCTGTGTTTCTGTGCCCAAAGCTGTGTTCGGACAAATGTGGTGGCTAATTTTGTTTAGATCAGTAAAAGGGAGGAAGTTAACTTGTGCTCTCTTCTTGTGAGTGCACACAACTGTGAACTGTGTGTTGTAAAGGGTCAGCTCCTTGACCTCACAGTCGCTCCCTGAGTTAATGAGACTATAATGTCACAGATGTGGCCCCCCCCCCCTCCTGCTCCTCACTCCATCTCTCTAAGTCACCCACAAACCCTTCACAGTTTGCCACACTAATGAACGTGATCTGGGATCGTTGTGTTAGCGTTCACATTGTCTCTCATCTTACTTTGTGTTGCATCCACAAACTGACCTACATACTGCGCTTTTCTCCCCAACTTCAAACTGGTGTGTGATGTGCACAATTATTTTCTTGGCTGATGCTCATAGTAACAACGTGCATTGACCTCATTTTCACTGTGATCTTCAGCCCTTTAAATGTCACATTTGACTCGTGCATTATGTACTCAACGTACCGTTATTCATCGTCTCACACTGGAGGAGTGATTAAAGAATTTCTCTCACTGATTGATAGTGAATTTATTAAAACAAAGGTAAATTCAATCAAAAGGCAGAATATTGGCTTAAAATTTAGACCTTATTTTAATATTTCTAATAGTATAATAGTTTTTTGGTTTTTTTTAATGACTAAAAAAGACAAAGAAATCCTGTTTTTCACATGGTGAGTTATTAATTGACCAATTGACTAAGAGGCAGATTTGCTGTAATACTAACGCAAGGTACACTGGGAACTAATTAGGAGAACAGGATGAGTGCGGAGGCTGAATAAACAGGAATCCACACACAGGAGATTTTCAAGAAGACCCCAAGCACCATAGTAACACTACACCACCTCCTGTCTGGTCTAGCAGGGAGGCCCACCCAGGGACCAGAGGAGGAAGGAGCAGAGGGGAAAAGGGAGACGAATAAGGTGGGTTGGTTAAGGAAAGAGAAAGTGTGAGTTGTCGTGGTTACATTTGAGCGAAGTGTAGGGAGGCGGCTGCTAAAACCCGGCGCCTCTGGTCGATTTGAGAGAGAGCTGGAAAATGGCACGCGAGAGCAAACGAAACAGACGGAGCCACGCGAAACTGTGAGAATGCACTCCGGTTTCCTGTTTGCCGGCACAGCTGAGGGGGCCCTTTGTAGGATATTTCGACCGGCTCATTTCTGCAGCACATATAGACTCTCACTTTCTCGGTCCTCTAATGTGACAGGCAAACAGCGGCAGCATATGTACACTGTATGTCTCTGCAAACCCACAAGTGCAGCTCTACTCTTGTGGGTTTTTTTTATTTTTTCATTGCTGCTCACAAATACTACACAGCTCACACTGACAGTTATGAATTTTCTTAGCAAGCATACCACAGTCACCTCCAGTTCACACCTAGCCTGTTGGGTTCAGTTGAAACACATGTTGAGTGGATAGTTTGCTGTCCAGTGACCTCAGCTTCAGACTAAACAACCAGACTGAGACCGCCTGAAAAGGAAGGTCTCTGTTCCAAGTGAATTCAGCTGTGGTTCATTTGTGGTTTGAAAGCAAAACGAATCAACCATAGGATTCTCCGATGGTAGATATGTGATTATAGCACGATACGATTCAAAGCTGAACTACTATTAAATCCATCAACTGATTATGATGATGATAAACTGGAAAAGAAGAGACTTTAAGAAAGAAAGAGAAATATGTATAAGCCATGTTTGTATTTATCCATGTTTGCTTTATCCAAGAGGTGTGTCACTTTTGGGCGGCAGTTTATTGAAACTGTGTGAAATACAGTGACCACTCACCTCTAATAGTACCCTCAAATACATTTTTTTTTCTTCCTATTTCTATCTCGTCAGAATTCAGCGTGAATCGCTGTCAGTCACCAGAATTGGATTTTCCCCTGTGGGTCCACGCTGCAGTGAAGATGCACGACAGCCGCCAAAGCTATCCAGACAGTGACTTACCTGTCAGTCTGTGTAACTAGATGCAAACAGTGTAAAAATAAACAAAAATAGAGCAGAATTTGAAGGCAACAACCTGTTTTTGCCCTAGATCCAGACCACATAAACTGAACTCGGGGGCGGTCTTTTGTCTTTAACACATTTATTTTATTATTATTTAATCCCACTGTCAGTTTCCTGCTGTTTATTTGCATCACATTATTTTAATTGATAAAGTTGATAAAATATATTTAAAATTCTTACATTTAACTTGATAAATTCTACAGAAATAATTCAACTGATGTAGCTGTAATTCACTTATTATTTATGTGTAAAAGGTGTCTCTGTGCATATGGAAATCCCTTGAGATTCTTCCTGGACCTTAGTGTGTGGTAGTAAGTCTGTCACCACTGTGTCACATTAGATCTGCATCATGGTTGAGTCAGTCAGCCAAGTTGTAGCTTCACAGCACTGACCAGTCAGCTCCTGCGTTGTACCACTGACCAGCTCCACACAGGAAAGTGCTCATCTGGTAGATGAGTGCAACAGTAATAAGCATCATATCCATCATAGCTGCTGCACAACACAGCCGAGGCCTTCTGCTATCAACAAGCCACACTAGACTTCATTTCCAAGGGTTAATGAGCTATTGTGTTCCTATTCATGCCATGCATTTTTATCCCCATCACAGACGAGGCACAACATACATACACATCAAGGCACACATTTACATAGCGCAATAAAAGATAACATTATTATAAAGTAGTGTCGCGGCAGTAATTTCATAACAGATTAATTTGCCGTTTCACATTCGCTTAATTACGCCCAGCGCTTTGTGTTGGAGAGCCATAAATTGCGGTGTGATCAGGGGGGAATTTATACCAGCGCGCCTCTTGTCATCATCACCGCCTCTTCTGCGTGTCTTATCCCAAAGAGCACAGCTTAAACGGATGCAGCACTGGTGGTAATGATAAACCACATTGTAAAGAACAACAGAAGTAACAGCTGGATTCAGCTGCTGTTGTGCTATAAATTGTGGAAAAAGAGCCTGTTGTCAGTACATATTGTCTCTGATTTGAATTATCACCATCACAACTGACAGATGAACTAGGTTTTGTCATGAGGTCTTTTTAGGGTACGGCATATTCAAACCAAAATTCAAGCGCTAACAAGATTTTCTGTCATGAAAAACTCACAGGTACTGAGGAATGATGGACCATTGATTATTTTCTGATTAGCTGGTGTTTTTATATCATGTTGTGTTTTAAATTTTATGCTTTTTGAATGTTTTGAAGGCAGCTTTAAATGAGCAGCAATGTTTCTGCTTAAAACATTTTTTGAATGAAACAAAAATGTTTACCATGAGGAAATCTGACACAACATAATATAAAGTTCTCAGCTGCAGCTTCGATGGGACGCTGATATTGTTGCCTGAATCATTTTTTAATAAAGTGTAAGCTCAGCAGGTGCTGCGCAGGTCAGGAGGACAGGACGTTCCACTCTCTTTCACACTTCACTTCCTCTAAATCATAACAGACAGTGGAATTTGGTTTGCCTACAGCTGTTGGCACAAAAGGCCAGGGACAAGGGCGTGATGAGTCCAGGGAAGCTGCTCGTCTCCACCTGTCTTCTCGGGGAAACGGGCAGCAATCCTCGCCGACTCGTGGAGCTTCTGCAGGTTGAGGACACTGTGGGTGTGGCAGGAAACATTTATTAAACACCAACAATTGTAGGTGGTGAGAGTAACTGGCGCTGCTTTACAGTATATTAAACCACTCAGGTGTGTGATTATGTTGCACCATTCAGATATCTAGTTACCATTTGTTTAATTCTCTGACCTATATAGCCTTGAGTTCTCTACGCTGTGCCGCCAGACATTAAGTGCTTTTAGATAGCAATTTTTGCCTATGCGGAGTGTGATGCAGGGAGGGGTTTCCCTCTTAACTACCGTGTCGTATTTATTCACTTCTAATTAAACCCTTTAATCTTCTCTCTTGTGAGGCTCGTTGCTCACATTTTAAAACCCACTGGAGAAATGAGATGGAGACCCCTAAAGACATGCCTCTCTTCCTCGCTCGTGATTCGCTGTTACTCTTTCTGCTACTTTTTATTAGACATCTGATAAAGATCTGGTAATGTCCATGCTTTGTACTGTGACAGTTTGGCAGCAATTCGTTTTGCAATGCACTTGAAATACAGTGAGATGCCACCCATCCTAGAGATTTATACATATAGATAGGGGGTGTTCACGCCTTATTTTATGATGCATTTCCCCTGATCCGATCACTAGTGGACAGTGCTGAACACAAGTGTGAACAACCATCAAAACGCTATGAGATCCGATCACTCAAACCACATGTGGAGGTGGTGTGAGACATGTGACCTCATACCTTAGTATAGTGTGAACTCTAATGTGTCTCCGATAAGGATGTCACAGAAATAGACGCTACTTTTCTTGTGCTTTCTTGTTTTGTTATTTGCAGCTCGCAAACGTCTTTGTCGTATCACCCGAAACAGTTGCCGTAGTGACCTCCGAACACACCTAACGCATGCTAAATACAGGTGTAAACACAGATGCGTCTCGGCTGCCCACTTGTGATCCGATCAACCCAAACATATGTGAAACCAAGTCTGAACTCACCCATAGATCAAAGGCCGAGCAAATAGTCAGGAGAAAGCTCACGTTTACCAAAAGATACATTGTTTGGTTATTGATAGAACGTTAGATTGCTGGTTAGATTTAAGACATGTAACAACCGTTTGTAAAAGCTCCATTCATGCTTTGCTTTGGCTGCTAAAAGGCTCAGCTAGAGAAAGTGTAGACTCACTCACAAACTAAACATTTGTGGGCATATGGGTAGGAACTTAAACCTCGAGCAGGACAACCCACTTCAATGAATGGAAAGCAGAGTTAGCATGATGCTGCTCTTAAACATTTGAAGTACACTGATAACATTAGCATCAATATTGAAATCACACACTCTCCACACATTATTTAGTTTCCACAGCCAAAGGAAAATCGCTCATGAGGAGGAGTTGGTCATGACTTTTTGTTTGAAAAAATAAACGTACATGTAAAAAAAGATGACGTGTCACCACTGCTTATACTTGATAATCATAAATTGTTCTGACAGTTTTAACAGGTATGTGTGAGATATGATGATTATCATATCTGGCCAGTCTACCAGTGGAAGTATAGGTTTCTCTCGTGGGTCTTTAACAGTCGGTATCTGTGCACCTCCACCTCTAAAACCCACACACAGAAGTATCCTTTATCTTCAAGGTCATGTGGCCTGTTCTTCACCCAAGAGGAAGAGCAAGAGAGCAACTGTCGGTGTTTTCCAGCCTCCGTTCCTCTTCCACCTACCTTCAACTCTGTGATATCCCCCAGACATCCTTCCCCCTCTAACCTCTACATCTTAAACACTCAGGGAACCATGCTATCATCGTTTCTCTTGGAAAATTAAGACCCCTTTTAAAGCAGAAAATGGTATGTCTTCGTCTGCATGAGGCACACATAGCCCCAAGGCCAAGGTTTGATGTGCATCTTTGATGAACGGGGAATACTCCTGTGCAACAGCACAGCTGAGGACTGTGTTTTTGTAAATATGCTGTCAGAGAGAGTGACTCTGATCTCGTTTTACTCCATTTCACTTTTTCCTGCTTATGAGACACATGCTTAATAAGCCCCTCCTGCCAGAAGCATTTATTATTAGTTTTGTTGTGAGGTTTTTTCCTACGCCTTGATCAGTTTCTGGTTTTTATTATCAACAGAGTGGCAATTAAGTGAACATTTGTACTTTTTAATGCATCAGTCAGTTTACTGAATGTGCAGGACCTCTGAATGTGCCATTCTTTTGAATTGAGGAATCCAACACGGCGTGGCGTACTATCAGCAAATAGTGCTCTAATTGTAAGCGGATTTGGACCCAAGCTGGTTTCAGGCAGTGAGACTGGAGTCGCACAAGGGGGTGGAGACTTTCTTGCACACACACACACACACACACACACCATTCTCTTCATCACTCACCCTCCCTGCTCTGCCTCCTACCCGTCCTCATGTACGCTGCTCTCTCTTTCGCTCCCTCTCCCTCCCTGTCCCTCCTTGTTTCTTTCCTCTGATTGGCTGACAGAGCAGCCAGCTATCTTCCCCCTTCCCCCTAGCTTCCAGAAGAATCAACGTCACACACCAGAGAGTCCCAACTGTATAACGATCGCCTCCATAACTATTATTATACATTGCGCTGCGGCCACTAAGTCGTGTGTTTTTAAGAGGAAATCACCCCTAAAATCAGCAGGGAGAATTGGCAGGGAATTATTGTGTCTATCCGCCGCCCTTAATACAGTAATAATGACAAGAGGATAATGGTAGATCACTAGGAATGAAGGAAAAAGAGAGAGGGGAGCGCAGGAAGGTGGGGAGGGATGAAGCATCAGAATGGAGAGGAAATGGAGCAGATGT
>OOFC01001835.1:0-12042 GCA_900323345.1 Pseudochromis fuscus | reverse complement strand
CTTCCATATTGTGACTTCCACCAAAGATATTACTAGTATTAGTCTTGTGTTTATATCAATATTAGTTCCACAGCGTTGTGGCTGTTTAAAGATGTCTGTTGCATGTTTCTAGCTTCATTTGTTTTTTTTATGATGCAAGTTTCAAAGATCAATTTTTTCATATTCTGGATCATATTATCCAAAATTATTCCTTTATCCGGATCAATCTTTGATATATTGTAGACCATGTTAGAAACTTGTCTTGTATTTTTTTTCAAAGTGTCTTGACCATTTTTGGTGGAGTCATATGCATAAATGTCACATATGGTCCTATCTCCCAATGTTAAAGAATCCTTCAAAAAATTCCTGGATCCAGACGGTGATCCGGATCACTTCCAAAATCTAATAATTTGTTCCTTATCCCCATCTGGACAATCCCTGAAAATTTCATCCAAATCCACCTGTAACTTTTAGAGTTATTTTGGAAACCAACAGACAAACAGACAAACCCCAGCAAAAACATAACCTCCTTGGTGGAGGTGATTAATTAGAGCTAAGGTAAATATCAGAAATCTTTAATGTACCTATAAATTAATCCATTATCCACCCAACTCTCTCAAGTTCTTTCCCCATCGCTCTTATTTTGAAAGTCACCTATCCTCTCAGTCCACTTTTACAGTGCTTTTCTTCATAAAATCAAGATCCTGTGCACCCTCTCTCTGTCTGTCTGTCAATCCATCACCAACTCCTCCCTTCCACTTAACACTCTGTCCTACATGTCCCATAATTATAAGGGTTAACATTTGCTCCTCATGCTCCATTGCCAAAGCAAAGACATTAGAGGAATGATAGACAACCGGCGTGCCTGTGTAACGCCAAAATGAATAAAAACTCAAACAACTCAATCAAACTACCCACAAATCATCGTGTTAATAACTGTCATTTTCTGCCCGTCAGTTTATTCTGACAATGCTCAGTAATAGCTGAGTGTCTCACTTGGGGAGAAGTTAAGTAAAAGTTGGCATCTGACTAAGAGGCTGCAAAAAATGTTGGCCTTCATGTGTGAGCAAGGAAAAACAAAAGAGGAAACACAGGGAGGGACAGATAGCAGCAGAGGATCCTGAAGATTAAGCCATGGTATTATATATTTCCATGCTGGAATTTCACTTAATTTCTTTTTATTTTAAAAGACATTAGATGATTAATCCACGTCAAAGTTATCAAATCAAGACACAGAACGCAGTATCAGAGTCACGTTCAAATATTAGACGCTCAAATTGACAGGATGAAGGCAAGAGAAAATGACAGAGAAAACTGCATGCATAACACTTTTTAAAAATAATATAATATAATATAATATAATATAATATAATATAATATGTGTCTTGCAGAAAGTGTTATTCTTTTTTTTTGGACTGTAACTGACAGCCTAGATTGTCTCTCCTAAGCATATATTTCATGGCCTTTGGGTCCAGAATGAATCAGAGGTAATTCATTATAAATTGTAGAAAATTCATGCACAGGGTGTTGATGAGAAAATACATATTCATCAGTGGCGATGGAGCAAGACAGAATCACAACATCTGATTTAAGGCTCCATTAGAAGTAGAAGCCTGTTAATCCTGATCCTTCAGGGATGATTACAGCAAATGAATTAAAAGGTGACATATTCATCATTTTTAGGTCTATATATATTTTTTTTTTCTGGGGGTTGATTGGTGTATTTTTAAAAATAAAAATGCAGTAATCATTTGCTTTTTGGTGAGGTATTTCAGTGGAAATGAGAAAACCCGACAATAAATGACTTGCCTGTAGAATCTGAAAAAAATAATCTGTATGTGTGCACAATCCAAAAAAAAATAAAACCATGACCCAGATTTCAACCAGCATCACCTCTTTCAGCTCAGCCATTAGAGTATAGGAAGCCATGCTATCTGGTAAAACTGTATTACTCTTTTG
The DNA here is from genome assembly GCA_900323345.1 of Pseudochromis fuscus. Lineage (NCBI taxonomy): Eukaryota > Metazoa > Chordata > Actinopteri > Pseudochromidae > Pseudochromis > Pseudochromis fuscus. The sequence goes on along the minus strand of OOFC01001835.1, from coordinate 10,104 downwards.
GTGAAAGGCTTGTTGTTCATTCAAGCTCAATATACTCATGTGTGTACAAACTGAGGAAAAAACACAGAGCCATCTAACTTTCCTGTGATTTTTGTGTGTTCATTTGGATAAAATATGCTTATCTCATCACATAATACAGAACAAAGCACAGTGGAGGTACCTATGGCTGCCTGTAATGATCAATCACCTGTGCAATACTGATAGATAACCAAGTGGATTATGACACTGAATTACAAATCCGTCCATTCTGCATTTACTTAAAATATCTGTAAAGATTCACATGGTATTTTGTTGGAAAATCAGCCTTTAAAAACAAGCAGTTTCTAATTATTAACATTTGTGCATAGACTGTATGGAAATGGACACAGTAACCAGGTTTAAAAAATAAAACCAATGTGAAAGTGTAAAAAATTGCAGTACCACCGATGGCCACTAGTTGCAGGCTCCAATTAACTTTAATTAAAAAATCTTCATTTTCAAACGTGAAATATTTATTTTGTAGATATTAGTCTTTAAAAAGAGGAGTATTTTGATGTGTGGTTAGTTTGATTAACTTGACATTTGAAGTTTCATAAACACGGAGCAGTGACCTCAGGTTCAAGGGTCAGACCCACCTCCTCCCTCCTCCCTTCATATCCAAATATGGTTCAAAAGCAACATGGTAACATTCAAATGTCTTCCTCCTGGCTTTCAAATGTGAGTCTACAAACTAACGGGTGATGTCACATCAGCGTCGTCCATTCTGTATACAGTCTATGATATTGCTTTTCATGATTCATAAACAAATCCTGTACTATATCTGCCACTTATTTTCAGACAGCTGTATGGAGGATATATTCTACATATTGTCAGTATCATGTTTTGACACCTCCTAGACGACCAGTAGTTCAAATTATACTGACAGTGAGCAAGTTTGCACAGACAGATTTACCAGAACTTCACAGATCTCTGTAGATTTTCTTTGACTTTAATTTGAGAATCATTGCATGAACAGTCATATTTACTGTGAAGATATACTGCAATTTATATCAACAGCGATCAACAACAACAAAACAGTAAAAGCTAAGGGGTGAAGACAACAGTGAGAAAAATGCACATAGGCCTAGAAAAAAAAAGAATATAAAAACTATAATCCTAAAGCTACGACAACAACTCGACAACTTTTTCAAAAGACAGTTCCCAGCAGATCCACCCACCCTGACTATAACAATGAAATTCCACCCACTGAATAAAATAACTTGCAAGTTCCTTGTGTTCCAAAAAAAATGTCTTGAGGCTACTCCAGACATGGGAGGAGAGGAGCAGAGATCATAGACCCTTTTGAGTTTGGGGAAGTGTCAGCAAAAGAAGGATTATACAGACCTGATCGAACATACATAAATAAGAAGAAAGCTGTCCCAGGCTGGTATTATAAATCATCAAACGACTGAGCTAAGGCAAGGAAACACTCACCAATTCAAAAGCTATTGATGTGCGTATGCTGGTTTTCAGATTTTGTCGAATATGCAGAATGTTTCAACACATTTTTTGTGTTGTGAGGAGCTGTGGCTGAGTCTCCCCGTGTTCTTCTGATATACAGTATATTTTACGCAATATGAATTAATATTGCACTTTGTTAAATCAAATAAATTATTTAATCTTTGTTTGTCACAACGGCAATACCAGCTCGGTGTTTGATAATATCCTGTTGCACTCAGTCATGAAAGACAGTGGACAGCGATAAGAGCAAGCATTACTTAGGCAAAAAACTTTTGCAGCGGATGGAGTCATATTCAGTGAATACATTATTCAACATATCTTATAAAGAATATTTTTCTTCATGTTTCATTTGTGACATCTGTCATCTCTGGAATAATCTCTAACTCGTTTGATGGTCCTTCAAGTAAGAAATGTCAGTTAAAGAGAAAATATTCCCCAAATGGCATCGTTTTAAAATTTTAACGCTTTGAGATCAAATGGCAAAATTCATATTTTCCACTTCTTTGCATATGTAATATGAAGTCTATGAGTGTGTGTTTGTGTGAGAGAGACAGCCAGACAGAAGACTAATTCTGTCAGAGCACATTCTGACTCATGGCAATATTATATTATATAATTTCCAAATACTCTTCTTTGTATAATAATCATTAAGCCCTTATTACAGCCTCCTTCTGCCAAGAAAATGTATGATGAGTTGTAGGAAAAAAAGAAGCACTGACTGAAACACAAATGGACACAACACATTCTAAATACCAATCGATAATATTTACTCAGAAATGTAAGAATATGAAAAGGCTATGACACTACGGCAATTATGGACACATTACACATTGTCTCTGCTTCCTATCTTTGAGTTTCAGTGACTAAGAATCACAGGAATAATTTAACTATTATCCAGCCTCACAGCAACAATTGTAATGATTTTCATTTTCTTGAATTCATTGTGTTATTGGTCCTTTATGAGCTGAGTAAGTCTTGGGAAGTCATTCATAACTCAAGACAAGTAATATTTTTTAATAAGACAATGGTCCCAGGGCAAGAAACCCACTTTGCTTTCCTGTCTATATAAAGTGGGTGGAATAGGGAGATGTATGCACCAACAGGGAGCCTTGGTGCCAGTGGCTAGTACACTTACCCACATGTACAAGGTTTTAAAAAAAAGGCAACAGAGCAGGAAAATGTTAAATAATGCAGAAAATTGAATGAGCATGGTAGATCTGAACTTGTGCATGTATGTGCATGGATGATATTATGGTGAGAATTGAGCAGATGCTGAACTATATTTCTCACATGGCAGCAGTGATATAAAACCCACAAATCACAGGAAAGCTCAAACAAAGACTCACAGTAAAGTAACAGCAATAAAAAGCAAAAAGAAAAAGGGAGATCTGTCTTTGTGGTTTAGGTCCAAGTGCTCTCTACATTTACAGTTTTCATCATGTAGGTTTTGAAATGTGCAGCCATCCACTGACATCAAAACCTGGTGATAAAAAAATAATTTACCGTATTTTCCGCACTATAAGCCGCTACTTTTTTCTGACGCTTTGAATCCTGCGGCTTCAACACCGGTGTTTCTCATGTATCGGCGGCACGAAGCTTGTTAGCTTTTTACAAGCTAGCAAGCGATACATTTAGCCTCGTCACATCAGACCCGGTCAGAGTGGACCACATGAAACTGTTCAAATAAATTCAATAGAGGCTTATAGACAGGTGTGCTCAATAGTCTGGAAAATACGGTAATTCATGTATTACTATTTTTTTTTATCACTAAAAACAATTAACAAGTAACAAGAACATACACCAGAAGGAAAAAACAACATAATGTGCAACTTCAGTATTGCATCGGTCACTATTGCAGGGTACAGTTCACCCTGCCAACAACACAGGAGAACTGTGAACTGAGTCCCAAACAAATAGCTGACAGAAACATACTACTGTGGGTGGAAGGAAGTGGCAAAAAAAGCCATGAGGCTGAGAAGTGCAGCTCCCCGGTGTTTACCGATGCTTCAATCCATTTTCTGACTCCTCTGCACTTTACACACTATTTTAAACTATTAAAAGTAGCATTTCCCTCCTATCTGCACTCAATAATCTACAATGACAAAGTAAAAACTTACTTTTGGAAATTTTAACAAGTTTATTAAAAATCAAAAACTAAAATCTCTTATTGATTTACTGTGCGACTTTGGATTGTTGTCCGATGCTGTGTGCTTTAATAATCCTTGAGGTGTGTCCAGAATCTGATGAGGATCCACCTGAGGCAAACACACACATCTGTACAGACAGAGGTGAGGAAGACACACACCTGTATGTACAAGGACATACAAAGACAACCATGTTATAATGGTGGTGAACAAAAACTATTTAAAACAATCTCTAAAGCTTTCAGGTTTCCCAGGACAGTGAGCTCAATAGTTCAATCGTTGAGTAACACACTAAGAAGGCTCCCTGGTTCAAGAGGGTGACCGAGAACCTGCCTGAACTCAATGATCCAAGCAGGACTTTATCAGTCTGGTCTATAGGCTAGAGCAGGGATCGGTAACCCACGGCTCCCTGTGTCTTTGAAAATTAAATAATGAGTTTAATTTAAACTCATTATTTTTTAATTTTGTTTAGTTTTTCAATATCATTATGAACGTGAAGAACATGGTGCACATGTAACATTAAAATAAAATGTGTTAATTTTGTTTTTCTTTTCTTTGTGGCTCAAATTATGCGTCACAACCGCGACATCGGCGACACCCGCCAACAACAACACAACATAAAGTCCGGGTCAACTGTGCTTCAGAGGACTGCACTTTTATTCAGTGCTGCAGCAGAATTACACAAAAACAACAGCCTGTAATGTCTCCTTCCTCGGCTGAGCTAACTTTAACTCACTTACAGCATCCTGTGCTCACCGTGGCTGCACTCACCATCACACACAGAGAACAACAAAACAAAATCACCGCTTCCTCATACGTCACTCAGGGATTACCCACAAGCCACCTTCTTAAAGGCACAGGCTTATAACACAGGTAAAGTGAACGAGTCGGATGCTGGGTGGATGTCGTAACGTTCACGGTGCTAACTAGCTACCTCGTAACTCGGATTTTTCTGTCAACTCAAAGCCAAAAATTGATCCTGCGATGCCTCATATCTCGGAAAACTCGTAAGTAGGGATGCTTGTAAGTCAAGAAACCACTGTCTTCAAAATTTTTATGTTGCATGCAGAAAAGAAATCATTTTCGGTGTACATCTTCATTGATTTCATGAATGCAACATGCTAAAGTTTTTTTTAATCCATAGAATTAAGGTTAAAAAAGGATATATACAGTGTCATCTTCATTTTATTTGTCAAAAGGGTTTTGCTGCTCTCTGTGTTTCCTTTTCTGTGGGAAATGGGACCAACTGGCTCTTTGAGAGTCTAAGGTTCCCGACCCTTGGGCTAGAGGGACTGGACAGAAGCCACTGTGAAGAAAATATATATGACAGCCAAACAGATCCCTCTGTCATATTGTGTCTAAGTGTCTCAGGAAAAAAGATTCTCTGGTCTGATGAAGCAAAAAAAAATGACCACTTTGGGGAGAAGTCCAAGCATTTTATCAAACAGGCATTGCTCATCATCTGGCTATTACCATTCCTACACTGAAGCATGGTGGTGGCAGCATCATGGTATCAGCAATAGAGATAGGGAGACTGATCCGATTTGAAGGAGGGGTGAATGCTGCTGAATTAAGGGAGGTCCTTGAAGAAAACCTGCTCCAGAGTGATGTAAAAGTGCTTCACCTTTCTGACCACGAAGTGTATGACCAACCAACACTAGACTGACTTCAGGACAAGATCAGGACTTATAACTGTCCTTGCGTGAGTCAACCAGAATTTACGATGTCTGAGCTGTGAGTAATAACATTAGTTATTTCATGCCAGCTAGCTAGACATGAGGTTAAATATGTTTTATATTATTTTTCATGACAAGCAGTGAGATATGTCTGTGGATAAAAGCAGGATAACATTGGTTATTGAGGCCTTGCAAAAGTTTTAAACTGTCAATTTAACTGTTAATTTAACTGTCTGTGCATCTCTAGACATCTACATATGGTTTATTGAGGACATGCTTTTTTATATAACATATCTTATAGGACTAGTGAATGCCAAACTTAGGCACTTCACTCTCTACATGTCCCTTTCTCCTTCCCTCCACCAAGTCATGTAATTTTGCAACAACCTACATCCGGCCTAATGCATCTAGATGGAAGGTGCATTCTGTGAAAAACGACCTTACAAATAACCATGATAGAGGAACAAACAAGGTCTCACTCATCTTTTTTTTGCCTCTACATGTCTCTCTGCCATCCCTGTAACTGTCTTTCAACCCTTGAATCTGTCTCTCTCCTTCCTTCACCATCATGCCAGGTAGAGAGACATCTGTGATCATCAGTCTCGCCCACCAATCTCCCGACATCTCATCTCAGAAACCCCTCTCTACCTGATGTCTGACTAAATTAGATTAAATGACTGCTTTGTCAACCTTCCCAAAGGAGACTCTAGAAAACTCATCTGGGTTCCACTAAAATCGAGATCACACTTTCATATTGTATAATACATAAACCAATTTCCAGTTGTAAATCCGATCTCATCATAGGAATGAACTGAGGGTGCATCCATTCATCATTTTCTGTTTTAAGCAATTTTACTGTTGTTTTTTCTTCTTAATCTAAGGCTTTGTTCTTCATTTAAACTCCTCTTGTCAAAATTGAGTCAACTGAGTCACAGATGACTGAGCCTTGGCATGTGAAATTTAGTTAAAGAAAATATTACTTATCCTTTCAAAGTTCCAGTCTAGGTTATAAACTACATGGTGATGCGATGTGGTCCTTGAGTGTGACCTGGATGTGTTTCTTCTGCTCAGTCTCTTCTTTCAGTCTCTTGGTTCTCCTATGTAGCTGCCTGCCAACTTTCCCAGTTGATATTTTTCTTTGGCCTTTCTTGTTTAGTCCAAATAACTTGGCAAACAAAATGTTGATCATGGTGAGTTTCTTTTTTTGAACGACTGTTCTTCAGTTGTCAGAAATATCTTGAAGCAGATGTTTCAAGAGCACAAACACCTTGTCTTACACTGACCATATGGCTGCTAAAGTCTCCGAACAGAAGAACTTCAGTGTATTTTATATGCTACACTTAAAAAGCTTATAAGACTCTGCGCACACAGCCACAAAAATCTCCTTATACACAAACACTGACACTAACACACTCGCAGCCACACAATAACACCCCATTTTTCACCCCCTCCTTGTCACGCCTCCAACCAAATTAGATTGTGATTGCTCTTTCCGAGGTCACTTTTAATTAAACTGAGATGAGAACATGACACATGGGATTAAGCCCCATCCTACCACTTCAAATTATGAATTCATAACTAATGCTAGAGCCTATTGCTTTCAACCATGACCTCCATATCATTTATGTATAAGAGCAAAAGGAACTCCTCTAATTGTCTTCTTCTGCAGAGATACAGTGCACGATGGGAAGTGCGTGTCTGTGTGTTTGAATGTACATGTGTGTAAAGAGGAGTTGTTGAAACATGAATTTGAATGTATATATTTGGTTTTGTAATATAAGTGACTGTGCACTTTTAATAGAGTTTGAATTAAAGCTCCTGGTAACATATTTAATACGTGGTGATCCATACAAAATAAAATACAAGCTAAAGTTGTGTTGATGTGTGCAACACTTCATCTGTATTGGTGTTTAAAGTCTGTAGTAAGTCAACAGAGTCTATCTGTGCTGATGTATTTAGTTAGATGTAGACGTTTGACAAGGAAGTCAATTCCTGATCGATTCCAGTCCAGTAGGATCTTCACTCACCTCTGCAACTCTTCACCACTTCTCCATCTCAAGCATTTAAATCGACAACAAATGCCAACCTCTCAATAAACGGTGCTGTGAGGGTATCTTAAAGCCGCCACTCACAAACAAAGAAAACCCTGAACTACTGTTACTGGGATTTTCCACTTAGATTATTAACTGAAACCTGTGGGGCTGAGAAGTACCTTTCTTACCTCAGTGATAAAAGCCTTGGCTGTAGCTGGGCTCATGAACAGCACGGCTCTGCGTAGTGTATCCCTGTAACGATGCAGCTCCTCCACCCGCATCGTCCTGAACAAGCTTGTGATCATCATGTTAATATTAGATTCCACCTTCTGGAGGGATACATCCATCCCCTGCTGAGAGGTCCGGTCCAGGAAATCCTCAATGCCACGGATATCTGCAAAGAAAAGAGAGTAATTTAAAGGTGTGATTATATATTTGACTGCAGCGCAAAATTCTATTGAAAGCATTATGCAGACAAAGAGCACTGCTGAGGGCAGGGCAAGAGATAAATATACAGCTCATACACACAGATTTAGCACAAATATTAAGACCATCACTGATGACTTTACATCATATTCTCTGTTGAAGCTGATGGGTTATCGCTCCGCATGAATAGGCTTAGAAAATATCCCAATTCATCAGCTCTCACAGGCAGTGATTTCTTGCTCTCAGTGCATTAGTAGAACTCAAATTTTATCCATTGTGTTAATCTGAGAAAAGGCTTTTGTTGTCAGCACAGTGCATATGTCAGTGCTGAATACCTCTCTTTCTGGAAATATAAATGCACAAAGCATTCAGCAGACATGCTCGCTCTTGCACACACAAACACACGCAAATAGACATGCAAAGAAACGACAACAAAAAGCATGGCGGTGAGTCATCAAAAGTGGGAGGCTTGTTTTTTTGACTGTTTAGTCCGGTGATGTCGATACTTTTGGCTTGTTGATATTGATAGACAAAACCATACGAAGAGATATGACCAACAATAAGTTATAAGTAACTCTTACAGCTGTTCCTGCTCATCTTTTTAAGGTTTTTGTAACTTTCTTATTTGTCCCTTTTCCGGTTTTGATTTTTTTTTTCCATTATTCCCCACTTCATTCAACGACACTACTGTTGCCCAGCAACCTCAGAGGATGCAAAAGAGGAAGGAAGCAATAGGGGAACAGAGACTGATGGATATGTAAGCTGTGTCCTCCTTCTATCATCATGGGAAACATGAGATCACTGGAGAATAAGATGGACGAGCTAACAATCCTGGAGAGGAATCGAGGCAACTTCTGCAAATATACCGTTAAATATTTCAAAAATTCAGATCCCATCATAACCATCAACAGCTTTCAGATGGTTCAAGTACACAGAAATAAATCCGAGTGGTCAGAAAGAGGTGGAGTGCTTGCCACTTTTAGTCACAGCAGATGGTCACACTGTCTTCATTACTGTAAAGGGAAATTTCTGCAGCCCCTACTACATGTAAACAACGTCCTCCAATCTTTTATGATGTATGTTCATTGTGCCACTAGTGATTAATTTTAGATATAGTCTCTTCTCAATACATTTTTTGTATAGATGGGTCCTTAAGACTGTATTTATGAGACTTTTATGACTTTACCTTCAATCACATAGGCCCTTGTTATTGAACCTCTGTTGAATACCTCTGCTGGGTGTGTTAGCTAAAAGGTGTTTAGCTTTTTGATGGATCCACTATACTACAGGGACACTAAGAGAACAAGTAACTCATGACACTGTTAAGAGTTTTTGATTAAAGCACCAACCACTGTAATTATCCCTATTAAGTATTATTTTTGGTATGATAACACAACCAGAATGCTGGTGTCAGTATTTTCACTGCCTGAACTCCTCTACTCTTAATGAGCTACATTGCAGGTCAAGGTAATCCTAATTAAGACACTGTGGTTGAGACCATAGCTAATGATGTCAGAGGATGTGTGTGTATGCAGTTATGTAAAGCAACTACCTAATGATCTATTCGATATGGAAAACGGATGACACCACCGTCATTGCCGGTGTCACGGCTGAACAATTAAGTGGATTGATTAAAGTTGTTAAGGGCCAGAGAGCTGGGGTATGATTTTATCAATGCCAACTTTTGTAGGTTTAAGAACATATTAAGAAGAGTAACTACGTGAGGGCACTGATGCGCACGTGCCACCGACTCTAATAATATGAAGCTGTTCAGGAGCCTAAACAAAGACAGTGGGAGACATTTTGGACAATTTGACAGATATCACATCAACGCCTTAAGGTTGCCAGAACAAAAATCACTATTGACAATTCCGGGCTTACGTCACAAAATACGTCACAGGTCAAAATGGCGGTCAAGACGGTGAAAACAAACTTTCCGCCCATAGAAAAACATTGGACTTTGGGGGGTTGTCATTTGATTACTGAAGATTATTTTGATTTGACATTGTTTAGAAATGTCCTTTGACTACAATAACAACCTGCCTGCAGAGGCAAAAGTACGATATAAACGCAAATTGGACTTAATTGGTCTAACTTTAGATGACTGTCCTTGCAAACAGCCAAGACGCACTTGGAGTAACGACCCAACTCTATGGCCAGAAATGGAGTACAGCGACCTGTACACCTATCTCATTGACACCCCAGGTAGATTTTTCATCAGTTATATTAAGTTTAAGATGTGTTATAATGTTTAAAATATAAGTTATTCAGATCTGCATACTCTATTCTAATCAGTACTCAGTATATAAGATTGATAACTAGCTGTAATGCTGACGAAGTGATAAT
>OOFC01001829.1:0-11934 GCA_900323345.1 Pseudochromis fuscus | reverse complement strand
CTGCAGGGTGACCCCTCATTTCAGTCTGCTGGGCCTATGGCAGGCCGATCTGCCGGCAGGCCTGGACTCCGTGGGTACTGTTGGCAGAGTTTCCACCCCTGGGCGTCCCGTATATATTGAGCTCATCGTGCCATCACAAACACACTGGCGCAGAAAGGTACTGGTAAGGGGTTTGTGTTCGTCACGCTGTATTTTGTTAACTTTTTTCTTTTACTAGCAATTGTATTTTTTTATTCTTAGATATTTTATAGTTTTTTTGCTGCTATATTTGAGGTTTAATTCCTACAAATGTTTATCCCATGTTGGATTGTTTATCTTGAGAAGGAGCGGGATGTGAACTGAACAAATCTGTATACACAAAAAATCTAAGAAAGAGAGAAAACAGCTCCTCATATTTTAGAAAAAATCATGTAGACATCAATTACTATTTATCAAAAATTAAAAAAACAACACAAAACATTTTTTTCTCTGGTTTTTCTTTTCCAGTTTCATCCTTGCCAATTCACTATGGCCACAGACCACCAGAATCCTGCATCCAAGCAGCAGCAACCAAGTACAAGTGCATTTAAGGTGAGAAGAAATTCAACAGACAAGCAGAGGCCAGTTCAAATACAATTCAAAACTTGTATTAAGCACATGTGCTCTGCTTGTTTGGATCTTTCCATCTTCAAACATCAGATTGGCACACTTGAAACTGAGACTAGTAGCTCAACAACACTCACAGACACAGGCAGAGTTAAAAACACTTTTTTTTCTCTTCTCTCCTGGTGTTTCACAGCTGATTATCTATGAGCAGGAAAACTTCCAGGGACGCTGCCACGAGCTGACTGCTCCCTGTAACAACCTCCAGGAAGCAGGCGTGGAGAAAGTGGGCTCCATACTGGTGCTGTGTGGACCGTGAGTGTGGGTCAGAGACAGACAGAAAACTAGAAAAATTATTTATAACCAAACTGACAGAGAAAGAGGGACTGGCTCTGTGAATGAGTATCAGATACAGAAAAATGGACAGAAAAACAAACAAATGAACTCTGAAGTGATTATATTAGCTCTCTATCCTGCTGTGCAACAGCACCAAACTCAACCCTCTGCCTTGTTTTGCCTGTGTCCTCTCAGATGGGTGGGATACGAGCAGGCCAACTGTAAGGGCGAACAGTATGTGTTTGAGAAGGGGGAGTATCCTCGCTGGGATTCCTGGACCAACAGCAGGCGTAGTGACACCATTGTTGCATTCCGCCCGATTAAAGTGGTATGAAACAACAGTTTATTTATTTAGTTTTACAAATGTGCATCCTAAACTGTGATTCCATCAGCTGCTTTACATCTCACACGTTGAATTGCTTTGTTGCTTCCTCAGGACAGCCAGGAGCACAAGATTGTCCTTTACGAAAACCCCAGCTTCGCAGGGAAGAAGATAGAAATCATAGATGATGACGTGCCCAGCTTTCATGCACACGGCTACCAGGAGAAGGTCTCCTCTGTTCGGGTCCAGAGTGGCACGTGAGTCCATCCTCCCAGCACACATTTCATGATATGGAAATAGCTGCGACATGTCTCATGTAACTGTCCTTTGACCTCTAATGTTTGTTTTTCCTCTCTGTGCTCCCGGTGCACCAGTTGGGTGGGCTATCAGTATCCAGGCTACAGGGGCTATCAGTACCTGTTTGAAAAGGGGGAGTATAAGGACTGCACTGAGTTTGGAGCTCAGTATCCTCAGATCCAGTCGGTTCGGCGCATTAGAGACATGCAGTGGCATCAGAGGGGCGTTTTTCACCCCGTCAACTAAGCTTGTGACTCTTTCCTGTCATGAATCCTGACCTCGGCAAAACGTCGCTCCTTTCCAGCAGTGCCCCCTCCACCCAATGTCCTTCATATACATCATACAGCATTTTGATATCTATTGCAGCTGTTGCAGTAGTGACATTCTTTAAAGCAAACTAATAAATCCTCATTGCTTACACTACACCTGGTCATCGATTGTGATTTAATTCAACCACTGAAACATTTGAAGATGTGTGAAATAAAAATATGGAACAGAGGACAGTATTACAAGGTTGTTTCAGCTGCACTGTCCACCTCCGACCGGTGGGCGGCGCTGCGGACAGTTTACAACTACATCACTTGTCAGGTGAAGAAGAGTTAACATGATGAAACAACATGCTGCTGCACGTAGTGTAATATTAACGTCTTTTAAGTATTAACAGGCGTGTTTTAAAAGTTATTTATTTTCTAGTGGAGCCAACCACACATCCTCAATTCAAGCCTCGATTCGTCGGAAACTTTGGTATGGAAATTATACCTAATGTAAACACGATTAGTTAGCTTAACTTGGCTAGCTTACTAATTTACTGTGGTTATCTTGTTTAACTGTCAGGAAGTCTTAAATATATGACTAAAAAGGACTGTGGCTTTGTACAAGTTTCTTACATTATTCTTAATCACTGTGAGATATAACGTGGTCAGTTGGCCTGTGGTAAACAGTGGCCTCGTGTCTGTTGTGCAATGCATTGTGCGATAATAGGATCGATTACATTGGCATTGACAAATCAGAGGTTTGTAATACTGATCTTAGCCTACGTGTACAGTGAGGTTTGTGACTTTTCAAGCTTGACGTGCTAATAAAGTAATAAATCAAAATCTCTGGGGCACTGGGACGTTTTTTGTGTATTTCATTGTGTTAACCTCATCAGGGAACAAAATACTTTCCAAAGCACGGATGTTAGATATCTAAAATTACACTTCAAAATTACGATAATGGTGTAAATAGTAAAAGAACAGACTCTGACATGATGGTGAATTCCAATGAAAGAGAAAAATCCAGTAACATTTAAAACTGCGGACTTTAACAACTACTTCAGCACCTGCACAGAGAACACAAATCTTTGTAGCTTGGTGTTTGTTCATGTGTAACACTTTTTTAATTTGGGAACATTTGTTGAATTAAACACTTTCCTTTTTAACCTCCACCAGCTGAGATGCCTGTCCTGTGCAGCAGCTGCACAGAGAAACGTGCCGTGCTGAAACGTCCCAAAACCGGACACTCGCTGTGTAAGGAGTGCTTCTTCTTGGCCTTCGAGGAGGAGGTACATCAGACCATTGTGACAGCAGAGCTGTTCAAACCTGGGGAGACGGTAGGAATCGCTGCCTCGGGAGGAAAGGACTCCACTGTGCTCGCACATGTAATGAAGCTCCTAAATGAGCGATACAGCTATGGCCTTGAACTTATGCTTCTCTCTGTGGATGAGGGAATCACTGGTTACCGAGATGACTCCTTGGAGACAGTGAAGAGGAATCAGGAACAGTATGAGCTGCCACTTAAGATTGTCTCGTATGAGGAGCTGTATGGCTGGACTATGGATGCTATAGTAAAGCAGGTTGGACTGAAAAATAACTGCACCTTTTGCGGAGTGTTCAGAAGACAGGCGTTAGACAGAGGAGCAGTCATGCTGAAAGTGGACAAGATATGTACAGGTAACTTCAGAGGATTGTCAGAGTGTATATACATGAACAGTGTTAGGCCCAGTGTGTTGTTTGAATTAACAGACGTGTTTTCTTTACCCCCCCTCCAGGTCACAATGCTGATGATGTAGCAGAAACGGTTTTGATGAACGTCCTGCGAGGGGACATAGCTCGACTCCGCCGCTGCACCGCCATCTCCACCGCCAGTGAGGGAGAAGGGGTCGTGCCGCGCTGCAAGCCCCTGAAATATGCTTACGAAAAAGAGATTGTTCTGTATGCTTACTTCAAGAAGTTAGACTACTTCTCTACTGAATGTATCTACTCTCCCAATGCTTATCGTGGTCACGCAAGGACCTTTTTAAAGGACCTGGAGAGTGTGAGGCCGAGCTCCATAATGGATGTCATACACTCCGGGGAGAATCTGTCTGTGCGGGAGGGGGTGAAGATGCCTGTTCAGGGGACCTGCACCCGCTGCGGCTACATCTCCAGCCAGGCGCTGTGCAAGTCATGTGTGCTGCTGGAGGGACTGAACCGAGGTTTGCCGAAGCTGGGCATCGGGAAACACCACCGCCTGCATGATAAAATCCTCTCCCAGCAGCCCCTCACTGAGAAGGAAGAGAGGAAGCTGAAAACAGTAGACTTTTGACAGTTATCATGTGCTGCTTTATTTAGCATACGTTTTAAGATACATAATGACATTTTAGAATAAACTACTTGTGTTGTCTTTTATATTGAAAAAGACTGGGCTAGCAAATCTAATTTCTTGTTCGGATTTATCATTACATAAATATTTATTGAACATATCTATGGTTATTTCATTTTGGTAAACTTGAGAATTTTTTTAGACCAGTGACGTTTCCTCACAGCATTGAAAATCCATTCACTGCTGTACTGCAGCTAATATGGCCAACCGAGATACTCTGGAGGCATCCTGCTGTTTTTGTATAAGTTGGTCATCTGATGGAGGGAAGTGCAAAATGTTCACTTTATTTCTAAAAAAGTTTTCATATACACTCGCTTTAAAGAAGCCTTTTTTTGGAGTGTGAATATATTTTTGATGTGTGAGGTACAGAGAAAAGCTCACACTGAAAGCACGTTTTGTTTCTGAGTTTTTGTATTTTGTAATGTACAAGTCTGTGAGGTGGATATGATGATGATTATGGACATTCCAAGGTGTTTTATGAACTTTAATAAACACACTGTCCTATAGCTTCATGTTTTTCTCTTATTTTGTGATCCTGATTAGAAGGTTCAAATATTTATTTTGTTAAGGTACAGTCTGATCTTATTACACTAATTGGTATAATCACAAATTGATTACTAAGTTAAGACACTACATTTTTATTTACATGGTCCAGGTAACCATCTTCTATACTCAGTTTATCCTCCTGAAGGTTAGGGCTACAGCCTAATTCAGCTGGTGTTGAGCAAGAAGTAGGATGGATGGATGGATAGATAGATAGATGGATAGATAGATAGATAGGATTAAAATAGAATATAAAATATGCATCAGTATATTTACATAAATATAAAACAAATTTTAACAGTATGTTACAGCATGCAGGCCAGGAAGGGGAAGCCAGAGTACTAATCTCGTGTCCCTCCTTAACATCTAGCGACCCAACGGGGGTGTCGACCCATAGTTTAGGAAACACTGCACTTGGCTGTCCTGTCAGTTTCATATTTTAACGATGCAGTTGCAGCTACCGGCCACCAGACATCGCCAATACGTCGTCATCATCACCGAGGTGCAATCAGAGCGCGCGCGGCCTGTGTAAAGTACACATGCACATATTGCAGCGCGTTCACGAGAATACTCCTGACCAACTTGCAGGCAGCAGTGTGGAAGTTTGTAGAGGAAAAATCAGACTTTGTAAACACTCGAGAAGCTCATCAAACAGAAAAATCACTCAGGCCACAACCAGGCAGCCGCTATGGACGATTTAGGTGAGTTATGGAGTGTTTTTTATTTAAAACTCCGTGTTTTTGTGCCCACATTGAGGAGCGGATCGCAGGGTGGAGAAGTAGTGAAACGTTACGACGAGATTTAGAGTTGAAAAGACTTGTTCAATGTGGGCTGTGTTCACGTTACTGTGGAGAAACCCGTTGATGTCTGACAGAAATATTACACTGTATCGTGGAAGTGAGTGTTAGTGTTTTACACTAACCCCCCACTTTGTTTTATATAAGCATCGTAGTAACTTAACGGCTGGACACAGCTAGCCTTCAACCTCCAACCGCCACTACCTCCTTCTGTTAAAGTCTCCCCTCGCTGCAGTAGCATTAATGTCCCTCATAGTAACACACCACCCTGCTCATTTAAATCATTTGTGATCAATATGTGTGCCAGAGGGAGGAGATATTTGGCTGACATCTTGACATCGAGCTTTAAAGTTACCTCCTCAACTCTTGCCCCCAGGCTATTCATTCCAGCTTTGAAGTGGTGGAGTCAACAGGCCTCCCCATTTAGACTGCTCAGTACAGCACAATGTGAGCTCAGCTCCGGCTGGGCTGACTTTAAATGAATCTCCAGTCTGATGGTGAACTGCTTGTGATGCATAATTACTGACCACACACTCCACTTTGTTGTTTGTTTTCACTTGAAGAAGGCTTGATGCTCAAATGTAGGTCTGGGGAAACAGGAAAGTTTGAATGTTATGAGTCAGGAGTTGAATCAAAAAGGGGAGAAAACACCCCAAAGAAACCTGACATCTCTGTTTACTGTGTCAAAGGTGATGTTAACATGCTGTACTAGGAGGAGGATGTGAGAGAATGGTAGTTGTTGTTAGAGTTCCTGACCTTGTGGTTTCATGCATTGGGCTGGTGTTCATCCACTTTCAAATGAAGAGAGAGACAGACAGACGGACAGACAGACAGACAGATAGATAAATAGATAGATAGATACTTTATTCATCCTTTGCACGAAATTGCATTGTTACGGCATCAACAACAAAACACAGACCAGCACACAAGACAACCAACATTAAAGCCTCAGAAGCAATAACTAAAAGAATCTGAAATATAGAATGTGTACAGTAAAAAAAATAATCAAATAGAATAACAATCGAATATAGTAAAAAAAAAACAAAAAAAACAATAAATACCAAATGTGCTAAGTTATTGAATGACCTGAGAAAATACTGGCATATAAAACCCTCATGGTGCAAAGTTGCTTTGTTTATTAGTCAGTTATTGTGTATTAACATTAAAAATTTACCTTCAAATCACACAGTTAATTAACACAAAACAACTTTTTTTCTCCCAGTTAAGCACAAAATTCACCAACTGTCTCATTGTTACTCCACAGTAAACCCTGATAAACCGTGGTCATGTTTTTTTTGTCTATAATTGCTGTTATAATAGATAATAACTGCATTTGCTAATGTTCAAATTAGTGTTTACTTTCCCTATCTACAGTGGGTGTTCAGGTTGGCATGGTTTCCTATGTTATTATCTTTTCGAGACATTGTCATTAAATAATATGTGTAACTTATGGCTCCCACTTATGTTTTGTTATCACTTAATATGTAAATTTTTCTTTGAAGAATGAAACATTTAGTTTTTGAAATTGGAGAAAATTACCCATCACAAGTCATACAAACTCAAAGTGACGTCTTCATAAACTTTCTGACACTAAAATCAGTTTATATTTGGTATTTGTTTCAATGAATCTGTTATTAATTACTCTGTTTAGCATCACTGCATATCCTTTTATCTGCTCTATATCTAATGCCAGCACTGATCAATATCATATAGCACGCTACTGCCATGTATTTGCCTCATCTACTTTTTTGTTCCCCTCTAATCACTGGCCCTTGACCTTTGACACTGAACTTCTGAACTTCTAATTCTGTTGTTGTAGTTTTCAGCAGCTGGTCACTCTGCTATATTTACATTACTAATTCAGACTAAATCACTTGTTTGGCCTGTCAGGTGTTTGCAGGAACGATCCCATCACACCAATCTCCCATAGTGGAAAAGCAGTAAAATGGATTTTATAAATTGTTTAAGTGGAGAGATGATGGGCCACATTTTACATTTGGCCCACTGTGAGAATACCTCCAGGGCACATTAGATGCTCTTGCAGCCATAGGCCACTGAAAGGACTGATTGTTGGTTGGGAGGGAACTTGTAGTCTCACTGAAGCAGCGTGAAAAGCAGGCTGAAGGAGGGGGGCGAGGCTGCTGAGGAATTTCGAACATCACTGTGTTTGAGGGTCCAAGGCCAAATACTCTCTGGGTCATGACTCACCTCCTGCCACTACTCTCAGCTCTGTGTGTGCTGCCAGCAGAGGGAGGGCTGTTGGGTTTCAGCCTGTCTTCGTGAAGCAGGGGTCCTCTGGTAATTGCAGACGCTTCGAGGTTGTTAAAAATGTCTTTAGAGCTTTGAGGTCTGGTAGCCTGAACCATTAACTTAAATGGCTTTTAACTACCCTACTGTAGCAACATAAACATGTTCACATGTGTCCGTCTCTTCTCCTGTCCTCTGTAAATATGCAAAAAACCAACCACGTTAAATATTTGTAAATAGTTTATGACTGTGGTTTATGTGCTTCCAGTAAACCCCCGGCTAACAAACCCCTGCAGGTCCTTGATTACTGACACGTCTACACAGAGCTGTTTGGAAACCTGATCAGACTCTACTCTTTTCCTTCTTCTTTCATTCTGTGTTTATATTGATCTGCCCACGTTGTTTACCACTGAAGGGAGGGAGTTCCCTCAGCACAGTGTGAGCTCTCTCCTTCCAGTCTGTTCCTCTGAGTCAGGTTTTTCCAGGATTTCTCTGATCAGTCTTTCTCAGTCCAAACCAGGTGGCAGCCAGGCCTCGCTTCACTTTCATTTCTGATGTGGCCACGAGGGACAAGTCCTCACCCGGATGTGGACCTTAAACTACATGTGGCCCAGCGTCCTGTCTGTTGGCCTGTTCTGTTTCTGTGTTTGTGGGGTATGATGCCACCGTTCAGCTCTCTGTGAATTTCTCAGGATTGTGTGAGATTCAGGCAAACTGACCTCACTTAGTTTCCTATAGACACCCTGTTCAATGTTTGCAGGTTAATGTTGAACCGGAGGGTCATGACTGACATGACTGTACCAAATCAGCAAATGAATCACAGTACTGATTGGGTCCTACCCCTATGTACCTTTTATTTAAGATAAGATAATACTACTCAAAGTGGAAAATAATAATATTAGCAAGAAAAAAAGCACAATATGAACTGAGATAAATTTCTGCATTTTAACCTGTCTTTAGCTGTAGGTTTGCAAAATCTCGGCTTACTCATTTATGTAATTTGGTACAACAAGTCATTGTCTTTCTTAGATTATTGTAAATCTAATCAAATTACTGCCAAATTAAGTTTGGGAACCCTGGGCCTGATAGGACCCCCTTGGGTTTTAATCCAGTCATATTAATTCTGGTAATGCTAACATGCAGAAATAGATGCCATGTAAAGTAAGGAACTATAGGAACCATGCCAGCAGAAGCAGATTCCCATGTTTTAAGACAGCTTTTGACTTTTTTTGGCTTTTGTCAGCCCCCTATAAATGATGTATCGTGGTATTAAGGACTAACTCTAGAGACCTGTCAAAGAGGGTGATGTTTACCTAGTGAGATGCAGAACGACAAAACAAGACAGAGGGACAATGAAGAAGAGACATGTAGAGACAATGATCGGTAGTGCCGTTACTGTTGTTTTGTGAAGTACTTTTCGCCATCATCTAGCTCTGCTTAGTGTAGACAGCGCCCAGTTTAGTTTCTACAGTTTAGTAGATGTCCCTTTGGGACTTCATGAGTTAAAATCAAGGAAAAACCTATGCGCTGATCATCTCTGAAGAAACAGCAGAAAACAGGTGTTGTTTCTTGTTTATGTGCAGATAGGGAGCCCCTCTGCTTCATTTTGCCGACATACTGAGTCTCATGTATGTCTCTGTGGTGGTTGTGTAGGCCTGAAAAACACCTTCTGAACTTGCTGTTTGTAAACACACAGCCATCCTGCAAGATTTACTCTAACAGTGTCAGCTGATCACCTTGCAGAGGAAGGCCTTCTTCTTGAGACAGTAATAGGAGTTGGCTGAGATGTAAGCAGCGCGGTCCTAAATGTTTACAGCGTTTACACAGCATACCAACAAATCTTAGAAGGTCTTTAGTGGTTTCTGTGTCCCGATCATGTCGGCAGCACAGAGTTAGTGTTACCAGACTAGCTATCATCACCCTCAGAGGGCCGCAGAGTTAGTGCATACCAGCCCTAACCAGTGGGTTCGCCGGCTAGGCTAGAGGGAAGCTCCTGACTGTAAATCAGTCTTGTTCCCGAGCTCCACACCCATCCTGTTCTGGGTCTGGGGAAGAGAGAGAGCTGCATGGCTGACCTCATCGCTTAGGCAACAGAGCCTACCCCACATCCTCAGGAAACAGAGGAGAAAAACAATGAGCAGAGTCAGTGCTGGAGGCCAGCAAACACTGGTAGAGAGGGCAGCTGTGGACCTTCACTGCTAGAACAGCATTTCCACTATTGAAGGCTGCTGTGATCGTACTGTTGTTCCACTTGCAGTGCCCTTCCCTCTCTTCCTCTTCCTCTCTGCTGTGATGTTTCCACGCCTTCCCCAGCCTTGTAGCTTGGCTCAGGGAACAGTGCTGATTGTTTTCCTAACAGTTCTGGGTAATGTAGTAGGAATCTGAGACCCTGCTGGATTCTTCCAGCATTACTCGAACTGGGGACACCCCGGTACATATTCACAAATGGTCAGTATGTATGCACGCCAGTGTATCTTTAGGCTGAGAAGTGAATCTCACTTCTCTTTTCTAAATATAAAATCTGCCATCTCGCTGTTTTAGTTTTCTTTAGATTTAGATGACTGTAAATGTGCCTCGAGCGATTGGATCACAAGTGGGCAGCCAAGACACATCTTTGTCTACACCTGTATTTAACATCTATCTCCAAACCATCCTGCCAATCACTTGTGTTCAGATGTCACTACTGTAATGTCACACCATCATATGGCAATCAACCTATATCATCCCAATCAACCTATCCTGCCCAGTCCTGCATCGATGACGTATTTCCTGGTACGTCCTTGTCTGGAACGCATTACTGTGTACACTACAAAAGATATATGGTTAAAGGACACCACTTCATGTGGTTTCAATGATCGGATCTCAATTTGTCTTTTTCATTTGCATTTAACGCTGTCCACTTGTGATCCAATCACCCGAGACACAACTTGAAACCAAGTGTCTATGTGTCCTTTATGTAACATACTTGCTCATTGGATCGTGAAGACAAGCTTCACCCACTCAATCCTGGCTCCATCTGGATCTTGCTGGTAGCTGTTACGTGTCTGCGCTTCTATCAGTCTGGAGCACAGCTGGATGTTTTCAGTCAGTGTTTAAGCACAAGAGAAACAACACCGCCTTTCATCGACAGTGTTTCTCATCCTCCCCAGTAACACTCTCTTACAGCACAAAAGGCTCCTCGCTGACATACGGTTTTCATACATGCGCGGCTATGAATGTGTCCTCAGTGACTGGGTGGTGTTACATCAGCCTTTAGACTTTCCCTTGTCATCTGATTTACTGGTCTGTGGGGAAGTACTCTTATTTTGGTGCAGCGTTCTCTCAAGGGGAGTGTCATCTTTCGGATATGGGGCTGCTTGGCGGGGTATTTTTAGGAACTAATCAACCTAAGACGCTTCTGTCTTTTTCATAGTATGTTATTGCTTTCATTCATCCTTTTGTCTGTATGATATCTTGTGTTCTGTAGAAACAGGTGGACATCTATTAGTTGTACAGCTAATTTCTCCCTCGGCCCACCATTTAATGTGTTTGCTGTTGGTCCGCTTCCTCTGATTCTCTGTCCCTGGTTTCTACACAGCCTTCCCTGTCTGTCTCACTGGCATCTCACCCTCCACCCCCTCTCCCTGGCCCCTGCCTGTCTTGTTTGATATAAATATCATGTTGGGTTGGTCTGATGGGGTAGGGTTTCGGTGCAGGACTGCGGCCAGTTCTGCTCTTTTGCTCCCTGGCTATAAACAGGTGAGCTGTGGACCCTGGTGGCCCATCACCGTAGCCCACATGTTAATAGAAGAGATTAGACAGCCCCCCACCTCCCTCCGACCCGCCTGCCTGCCTGCACTGTACTCCTCGCTCTGTGGGAAATGGGCAGTAAAAACATTGACATCTCCTTTATCCTGGAATTCAAAGCATGCTGTACTTAGTGGAATGCGTCCTGTAATTGTCAACACGGTATTTTCATTTTCTGGACTGACAGATGGCGTTTTGTATTCGAGTGCATTCTTCTCACTACCTAGACTCCTGCGGTCCTGGAGGAATGTTCTGCTCCAGTAGACCTTTTCGGTTCCCGTTAGGACAGGTTGCACTGGAGGTTTCACTGGATTATGGCGCCTGCATGCTCCCTCTCCTGAGCCACCATCCCTGTGTCCCCTTCTGATTGCTTGCTTTCTACAAAGTGGACAGAGGAATGTG
>OOFC01001828.1:0-12691 GCA_900323345.1 Pseudochromis fuscus | reverse complement strand
TTCAAAAATAACAAAAACAGGATTTTAATGTATAATGTAAAATAACATGAAAATATCAAAATATAAATAATCAAAAATAAACCCAGATAATTCCTAAAATATATATACTATATTATATATAGTATTATTATATTAAAGATAAATATTATTTTACTGTTTTATATGTACAGAATAATCGATTAAAAATCCAGGGGAAATAGCCATAAAATTACAGATTTTCTTGTATTTTTAAAACACTAAAATATTTTTACAAATTACAAAAATAGCATCTAAATGTATAATGTAAAAATACATTTAGAAAAACTCAAAGTATAATTAACCACAAAATTATTTTTAAATATATCTGTTAAAAATATATTCAGTTATTTATCATGAATATATTAAAATAAATGTTTTAAATTTGTTCATTAATCTTTATACCATAAATATTCTTGTTGATTTCCAGGAAAAAGTTATTAACTTGCATTGTTCCACTTACATTAAAAAATATTTGCATTACAAACTTTTTCCTGTAAATACATTTTTCTTGGCATTTTGACTGAAATTACACTTCTAATGATTTTTATTTTGTAAAATTATTTTCATAAAGACTTTTAAAAAATATTCAGAACTTTACTGCAATTTCAAAAAAATACATATTTATTTTCAAATTTTAAAAAATGATTTATTATTGTGAATACATTTCTAAAATTTGACACAACTAGTGATAAATAAATGAAGCACTGGTTCTAATTTCTTTGTTAATTGACAGACACATCTTCTTGTGTAGTTCTATTTATTTCACCAGTGTAACTACTTTTCATTTAACAGTAAAAGCATAAAATCTAAATTTGCAACGGTTACAGACAGTTATTACTGTTACTGTCCACAGCCTGATATCATGTTGTTATGTTTACATCCCAACTGCTGCACTGTTATTGTCACTGCAATAATACAGAACTTGCACCTTGTGTTGACTGTGTTGCTGCTCTGAGTTTATTTACTTTGACCTCCTTACTTTTGCACAGTACAACATATATACTGTGTACTGTATATACATGTAAATATCTACTTTTTTTTATTTCCTGTTTTCTGTGGAAGGAGGACACTATGGTGTAACACCTGCTATTTACCATGTGAAGGACAATAAACCTCAATCCATGTCCATGCTGCTGGAAAACTAAGTCTTTTTGAGCATCATAAACATTTTTTATCAACGTTTACGCTGAAGATTATCCGTGTTTGAATGTAATGTGTTTGTGTTAACGAGGCTCGAACACAGCTGAGGACAAAATAAAAACACAGAGGATCCATTTTGAGCTCCAAACACCGACTTTGAAAATGGATGTTGCCGTTTAATATTTCTATTAATCTCGACGTACCTCAAAGTAATCAGTTGGGAGTTAATACGCGGGGTGCAGAGTGTGTCTTTGTGTGGGCGGGTACATGCGGCGTATACTAATGCATGCTTTTACCTGCAGTTTAAACACCGGCTGTTTGATTTGTGTGTGTTTCTTCTTCATCTTCTTTTAATTGCCACATTGTTTATGCACTCAGCATTTGTCTTGGCATTTAGACGACGAAGGCGGCGGCAGCGGTGGAATCAAATGCTTATACATTGGTGGATGTGCTCAGACGAGCCTTTAGAGAGACGTCTGAGATTACACAGACTGAGCCCTGATGTCTTTAACAGTGCGTCTTGTTATAAAACATCTTTTACTGCCCGTCTGTGGCCCTGTGAGGTGCACAGGCTCGTAAAGCACCTCAGCAACGGGGCCGATCGTTAATTACTAAATTAGTTTATTCTCAATACGAGTCTCGGCCCTTTTAAACGACAGAAATGTGCTCGTATCTCACGCCCACGCACATCTGCTCACACACTACTATACACAACCTCTTCTGCTTATTCACACACTGAGGTTCGATGCATTGCAGCTCTCTATGAAGCTCTTTCTGGGCTCGCCAAGTCACGAGACAGACTCACCTTCTTTGATTCCTTTGGCGTCTTGGGCGTCTTCTTCTTCTTCATCTTCTTGTCCTCCTGCTCGGGGTCAGAGGTGATTGCGGGGTTATCGATGCCTCCCTTCCAGGGGTCGGCAGGGGACAGCAGCGGGTCCTCCTCGCTGCCCCGGTGGGCTCTTCCCTTTTTCTTTTTCTGTGTGGCGGGGCCGGACTCCTCGCCGTCGCTGTCTGAGTGGAACCGTCTTTGGTAGGCCTTGGTCTTGCTGAACAGGATCTTAGAGCGGTGTTTGTACTTCGATGGCCGCCTCCCAGCCTGAGACTTCCGGTCGAATCCGTTCTCCTCCTCCCCGCTGCCGTGGATGCCGTGTAACCCCCCAAAGGAGTTTCTAATCTTGACCAGGCGACTGTGAGTGTCGTCAGGCACAGCGTATATGTCGTCGTTGTGGAAACCCCTGGACCTCAGCAGGGTGTCCACGGGGTCTGCATAGTTGTCTGACGCCTCCACGTCCTCAGGGTGCGTCATGGGGCCACGCGGCATCCTGCGGTTGCTCCGCATGCCGGCCTCGATGGTTTTCAACAGGTTGGGGTCCAGCTTCTTCACATTAGGCTTTGGGAGCACTGGTTTGGGCCGGACAGGTGGAGGCACTTTGTGGTTGCGTTCATGGTCTCCGACAGGTGTGCTATGGACCGGGTACTCATTCCCTTCGAGGTCGATACGATACTTTGCTCGCTCACTGGGCGTAGGGAGAAGCTGAACATCGTCACCTATTGGACTGTAAGGAGGAGGAGCCTCATTGTCATCATCAGACTCTGGGTAGTAGGTGTTGTAGGCTGGGGAATGGCTGTGCGGCGAGGTGGGGAAGACGTCTTCACTGGCTCCGGTGGTGCATTCACGCGACGAGCTGTCGAACAGGAACGAGCCCTCGATGTTCGGCTTCTTCTCCAGGACTTCGTTGAAGAATGGGGTGAAAACCTCGGTCTGCCGGTGATACTGCGACAGCGAGTAGAGCGCTGTGAACTTAGCTGCGATCTCCGTGGCGATGTGCTCACCCTCGGTCATCAGCTCCTTGATGGCATCGTTTTCAAAAAAGTCTGCCTGGCTGTCTGTGATGGCCACCATCTGGACGGGGATCACATCCTGAACTTCAGCCAGGAACGCCCGCAGCGTCGCCATGGAGGCCTTGCGTTTTGCAGAGTAGACGAGAATGTAGCCATGCACCAACTCATCTTTGCGGACCCCGATGGCAGAGTGATAGGAGAGGATGGTGACCTGGATCCTCCTCCTGCTGTCCCCGATGATCTTGTCCAGTATGAGCGTGTTGCTCTGACCCGGCTGCCCTGCGCTGCAGCAGTGGGAGTCTAGGAAAGGCGAGAGGATGAGGTCAACGCTGAAAGGATCCCAGCACATGGCACACATGACTATTCTGAGGTCCGTCTCCGACATGTCTTTGATGCAGGGCAGTGGGGCCAAGAAATCATAGTTATGCTTCAGCCCGTCCAGCACCGCTCGGAGCCCCTGCTTAATCTGAAACTCTGTAAATTTACGTGGAAAAGCTCCGGAGGGGATGTCGACGAAGGTGCACTGCAGCTTGTTTGCCAGCTGTTGGCCCTGGTGCCTCAGGATAGGTATGTTTTTGCAAACACTGTCTCTCTGATTTGCCAGGATGAGAATAAAAGGCAGCGGCTGAGCAAATCTATCTCGCCTGCTCTGCGCTATCTCTGCTCGGATCCTGCCTATGCAGTCACCGATGCAGTTGAGCGACTCTATGGAGTTGAACACACAAAAGCAGCCGTGCGGTT
The DNA here is from genome assembly GCA_900323345.1 of Pseudochromis fuscus. Lineage (NCBI taxonomy): Eukaryota > Metazoa > Chordata > Actinopteri > Pseudochromidae > Pseudochromis > Pseudochromis fuscus. The sequence continues at coordinate 8,950 of OOFC01001828.1, read as the reverse complement.
TGAAAGTGGTGACCCACGTGTGGCTGAAGAGCAGCGTGGAGTTGACATCCACTGGGAGAAGCTCCAGCTCGTAAATTTTACCGTCTAGGGTGTACTCGTCGTCTGTGGACTGGGCTCGGATCTCATTGGCGAGCTCCTGTGAGAGGCCCTCCTTCCCCAGGAGGCAGAGGTTGATCTTATCGATGTTGGCACTGTTGTAGTAGAGATTTGAGCGCCCGTGGTCGAGCTGCACCAGCCTGTTTGCTAAAACCTGCTCCACTTTCAGATCCACACAGTTCTGCCCGCTCAGGCATGTCTCCTTTGTGGGATGGTAAACAAACCCAATGTGTTTGAGGAGGAGCGACTCTCTATCTGGGGCAAGTTTCTGCAGCGCTCTGTATCTGGGCTCCTCATTCAGCACACTGTGAATCTCTGTCATCTTGTCGCAGCTGGGGGTCGCGTTCAGGTCCAAGTCGTAGAATAGCTCGGCGTGTTCAAAAAGCATTTCCTGAAAATCCTCCTTGGCCCTTTCAACTATTTCCTGCTGGTGTCTACAGTAAACATCCCTCCTATCTGATTCTGTGATGTATTTGTAGGCCTCGTCCTCCATGACGAAGCACATGACCTCCTCCCACGGCTGGCCCGCGCTGATGAAATGAACCCTTTCCAACGTCTTCTTGAACCTCTCCTTCATCTCCACCCTCCTTTTCTCGGACAGCAGGTGCTGGACGTGGTTGTGGTAAATTCTCTCGCCGTCCGGCGTGTCCAGGAGGTCGAAGGGTATCCTGCGGTCGCTGATGTCGATGTGGTCCGTCTCATCCCACGGCGTCTGTTCCAGTATCACAAACCAGTACTGGAAGTCAGGCCGGTTCCGGATGACGCTCTGCGCCTCGGGCCACGAGAGGTGCTCGACCTCGTCCAGGTTGTTGAGGAGGTTGTTGAGGGTTTTCGGCAGTGTGGTAAGGTACTCCTCCCTCCTCCTCTTGATGTGCTCTTGCTTCAGTTGTGCAATGTGCTTTGTGAACATGTTGCGAGCCTTCCTGGAGCCCTCCAAGGTGATGAACTCGTCATAGTCGGGCTGGCCCTTCATGTTATTGATCACCGTTTTCCACGTGGTGTGATAGTCTCTCACTGTGTGCACCATCAGCTTCTCAAACCTATCCGATACGGAGGCGACAAGCTGGCGTTGGATTTTATAGGCCTCCAGGTATGGCACAGTTTTTGGCTTCCCTCTTGTTTTATCCAGCTGCTGGATGAGGGCGTTGAAGCAGAGCTCGATGTTGACGTTGGAGCGTGCCGACGTCTCGATGAGCATCAGGTTCTTCTTGCTGGCGACAAAAGCCTGCAGGTCCCTCAGGTGTTGCTCTACACACTCGTCACATTTCGTGGCAGCAACAACGATGGGCTTCTTGGACTTGACGATCTGAGAGTACAGGCTGTTGACGAACTTCATTTGGTCGTCGAACTTTCTGTTGCAACCTTTGCTGATGTCAATGCAGAGCACGAAGCCATCGATGCTCAGCTTGCCGTCGGGCATCTGCTTCTGGTCGAAGTCCTGCTCCAGGCCCAGCTGGTCAGTGCAGATGTACATGAGCTTCTCTGCCGACTGAAGCTTGGTCGCTGCCGCCCGTTTGGTGTACGGCTGCAGATTCGTACTCCGATGCGGAAGAAACGTCTGGTCATCGATGAACTCGGTTTGTTCGATGACTTGTATTTTACAGTCCAGCCCCTCGTCGCCCCGATGGGACACGTCCCCCCAGTACAGAAAGTGGTCATTGTTCACCACACGACCACCAAAGTCTATTGTGCTGAGCACCGAGGTGTGCTCCGAGTAGTAGTTGTCCGCATCGGGCCGTATGTAGCGGTTGCACAGGCAGGACTTGCCCACACCACAGTTTCCCTTCTCTTTCTCCGTCCCCGAGAGGCCAACCACGCTGACGGCGAATGTCGGGGGACGTGCATCCTTGTTCTTGGCCATTATATCCCCCCGCTCATCGCTAACTCGGCTACTTTCAGGGGAAAAAAAAAAAAAAAAAAGGTCACGATATCATTCCAGTTCTGCTTGTCAGTGATACTGAGGCACTTTCACTCTCATGTTCCCTTGGTTCCTTTCAATGCCCCTCCAACCCTGTATCGCTTTCACTTTCTATCCTGGATCTTCTTTAAGCTGGGATAGAGCAGCCGGCTTCTCCGTTTATCACCTGCCTGCAAGACACAGAATTCACAATTAGGAAAGACAAAGGCAGAAAAACAAACAAATGCATATTTACATTGATTTGTCCTCAGAGCACTTCCTTATCACAAATAACATAATTAGCTTTTTGTTGCATGTGTGCATGCTACAAAAAAAATCAAATGTGTTAATCTGGCATTACATACAGTAGAGCTACCAGAAAATTAAGAAACATTATCACACTTGCGCAGGACAAAATAATCCCTGCTAATGGTTAAAGTTTAATAAGCTCTCAGACTGGCCTTTCATGTGTTCAGAATAGGTGATGCAAAGGCCTGCTGCATGTTGGGAAATGAAAAAAAAAATGTTTTCCAAAACCGCAATATCAGAAATGGGTCTTCCTCGGGGACAAAAAAAAGCAAAAGTGTGACAGTAACGTTTATATAAGAGAAGGGAGAGTAATTCAATCACGGAGCGAGCTCGGCAATGTCACTTCTCCCCTCGCAGAGGAAAAAAAGAAGTGCTTTCAACCAATTTGTGCCGAGGCAGGATAAAAATGGCATGCAACTCCAGCCCTTTGACAGCCACTGACCTAGAAATGATTTGCTTCGCTGTGAGAATGAAACAGAGAAAATAAATCAGTTCACAGATTTGTTACCGGCACACAACCTAGGGCCACGTAATTAGGGCTGAACGTATAATCCTGATTACTCCGCCGGTCGACATTCTGGTCGTGATTAATAATCCTGATTATGAAATTATTATTTTGCTGCATGCGACTATTCAGCATTAGAAGAGATGAAATACTCAAGTCTTTGCTGATTGACATCTAACTGACTGTGCAATCTCTCCATCGGTGTCATGTGTGATTGCCACGGTCAAACACGCCTGAACCCTGCCGTGACCCAACTACAGGCTGATAACTGCAGAGAGAATTTCAGCCATTGTTGTGTTTTTTTTCCCTTTGCAGAAACGGTGGCAATCAGCCAGCGGATCTGCCTGCGTGAGCTGGAACTGCTCGCCGCAGAACGACGGCGTGCTGAGCCTGAGAAAAACTGCACCGGAGCAGGAAAACTGGTCTGAAGTGACAAGGTTTCCCTCCACGACTGTTTATGGAGGCCGCGGTGATTATGTCACCTGCACGGTGGCTGAGGCGGTGGGAGATTTGCGGGAGGTTTTTGTGAGTTCAGCAGATCTACAGCGAGAAACAAAGACCTGAGGAGACTGATTCAGGAGTCTAAAAATAAAGAGGAAACATCAACTAATGAGAAGATGTTAATGAGAAGGTTGAGTTCTTATTTGTGCAGATTTTTTAAAACATCTGGAAAAGAAAAAAGCTTGAATTGATTTAGAATTAGTTTTCAAGTAGTGACTATGAGCAGCTAACTAGCTAACCAAAAAGCTAAAAAGTAAATAAACAACATTATGTTTAGGTCTCCATGACAACGAGCTAATAACCATCAAGCTCAACAAGTATCTAGAAGGTAAATTGCAACATCCTGCTCATTTAGTCTCCCTGACAACGAGCTACAAGCTAACTAGCTAGCCGTGTAGCTCCTTCCATGAGCTGTCAGCTGAGTGGAGGCTAATGTGTGAGCATCTACTCAAACCAGGATTCAAACTTCCAGTCGTGTTTACATTTACATTGAATATTTGCTCAAGTACTGTACACACACTGTACAAATTAGAGGTACTTGTACTTTAATTGAGTATGTTTCTGCAGCTTATACTTCCAACTCTTAACTCTTTACTCCATTCTTTAAATAGCTATAGTTGTTAAGTCCTTTCAGATCAATATGTCAGTCTCCAAAAATGGCAATGGTGAAATGTTCTTTTATAAAGTAATGTGTTAAAAAAAAAAAAGCAACTGGTTGTTCTCCGGCAACACATCAACAAAAACCCCTTTTCTGGTAGAAATGCCCTTGAGAAAAAGTGCTGTGAACATTCCTATCAGGAGCTGCCTCTGCCCCTCAAACACACCCAGGAAACCAGATAATAATAATAATGGCATCGAGCAGCCGGTCTGTCAGGTTTATAAATCCAACCGCTCCCACTACAATAGCTACTGTGGAGCTCCAGAGGCCACGCCTGGGTGACGCTGACAGGTGAGGCCAAGCTCACAGACAGGTGATGCCCACTGGCAGAGTATTCATACCTCAAGGGTAAAAACTACTTCACTGACAACCGCTGTTGTGGATCAATAATTACATTTAATCCCGAACACAGGATTTACGACAGCAAACACGTGAACTCAGCCCTTTTTCTGCAACCATTTGGAGTCCTGAAAACCCACCAATCACAAAATCTGAACTCTATTAATTTCCTCTTGGAGTGACTATAACATTACGGCGGTAAATTCCTCCTCCCTCCCTCCCCCAACCATTCCCGTCCAAGCCACAGTGTTTTTGAGAAGATCAGTCACCCAAATCCAAGCATCTGTTTCGCATTTTTTTGTCAGCCAATATCAGAGTCTATACTCACCATGCTGTCAGCGCACAGGGTCAGCGTGAGACTAAATGTGCGTAAAGATGGGAACGGTAGCCAATTAGCTGCAAACCTGTGATGGCTTTATTATTGGCAACAAACAAACTGAAGCTGAACTGCATCTGTGCTGCACTACAAGCTAAAAGTAGCTCCGTGCATCATGATTAGTCCATTCACTGCAGGGCTGCAGGGGGGGATTAAGGTATCACTTGGCAAGCTAGTTTTAGAGATGACTAAATGCTTTAAAGCCCTGAAACACAGCGAACACCCTGCCAACCACGGGAAACCTTTCAAAGCTGCGCTGGCTGGAATATTTTAGGTAAAAATAAACTGCCTGTTTTTCCCTCAGAGCTTAAATCTAAAAGCAAAAGAGGACGAGAGCGTCCCGTCGACTTTAAATGAGGCGGCGCTGATTTGTTACCAATGACTCTCCTCCCACAGGAAGAGAGGAATCCAAGGATGTGAGTACAATACAAACTGAGCCTAGCTAGCTAACCACATAGCTACACAGTCAGTAGCAACATCCTAATCGTTTAGTCTCCATGACAACAAGCTATTAACTGCCGAGCTAACCACATACCTAAAAAGTAAATTAACAGTATCCTGAGCTTTTAATCTCTATGACAACGAGCTAATAGCGACCACATAGCTAATAAATTAATAACAATATCCTATGTCTCCATGATAAGGAGCTAATAATCACTTAGGTAAAACTTAACTAGAAAATAAACAAACAACATCCTGGTCTTTAAATCTCCATGACAACGAGCCAACAATTACCTAGCTAACCACACAGCTAAAAGTAAATAACACGCCAATTTTTTGTCTCCATGATTATGAGCTAACAGCTAACGAGCTAAACCCCTTCCTTCAACAGTTCTGATGTTTGGATTTACAACATTTAACATTTATTCTTGTGCTGAACTTCAGAACAAATTATAGGTACTTGTACTTTGAGTATTTTCAAGCTTCAATAATTACACAAGATATCAGTCAATTAAAAAACAAATCAACGTCAAATCCACAAACTGTTCAGAGATGGACCATGGTCTCAAAAATTAGGCCAATGCAGAAGTGTGAAAAATGTGCAATACCACTGATGGCCACTACATACTAGCTCCAGAAAACTCTGGCTCCAATTGACTTCAATTAAAAAATGGACATTTTCGATCATGAAATACTCAGTTGAAGCTTGTTTTTTTAATCATTAAGGAGATATAAGGCTTCAAAAAGAGGAGGAGTCAGGGGCAGGGCCCGTTTGACTGACAGCTCAGGTCTCCAATGATTTTATGGTGGTTTGGAGGCGGTTGGTGGTTTCACTGGTGAACTCCACTCCCATTGGACAGAGTCCTCAGGGCCAAGCATCGGAACTGACTTCTCACTTCTCCCTTCATATCCAAATATGGTTACTTCTGACTCCAACATGGCCACGTTCAAATACCAAACTCCTGGAGTCCATAAACCAACAGCTGATGTCACATTAGCTTTGCTCCTTCTATATACAGGCTATGATACAAAAGATGAACGTAGCTTCTCAAAAGCTTATGCAGAAGTGCAAAAGAAGTGTAATACCACCAACTGCCACTAGATGCTGGCTCCAATTGACTTCCATTCAAAAATGGTCATTTTCAATCCTGAAATACTTTTTCCACCAGCTGTGATTTTATGGTCCATCTTATTGAAATGACAAATCATAGGTAACTGTGTAATATACTTTGAAAAGAAGTCAATGGTCAAAGTTGACTACTTGTAATTAGAGATATCTACAGTAGACATTTCTGCTGGTCCATCTGAAAATTAGGCTTCAAGAAGAGGAAGACTTAAGAGGTATGTTTAGTTAGACTGACAGCTCTGGTCTCCAATGATTTACATGTAGTTTGGAGGCTAATTCACCGGTGAACTCCCCCCTCAATCCCCCCCTAAACATGACATAGTATGCTCTGTGTGTCGGTAAAAAGACCACGCCTCACTGCAATTTTTTTCTGAGTTTCAGCTTCTTCTTTTTTTTTAACAGCATTACTGGCCAGTGCTGAAGTTGCATAATCCAGTTTTACATACCAGAGGTACTGCAGTTGTGAAATAAAGATCTAAAACTTTCCCAAATGTAAAGTCCCTAATTTAACCATCACAAGTGTCGAACAAGAGATGCAAACATGTTTTTACTGTCAATAAAACATCTCTTCTAAAGAAACTCTCATTGCTTGAGCTACTTCCAGTCAAAAATATTTTAACAGGCGTCAACGAGCTGCTGCTGCTGCTTGTAAAACCTTATTAAAATAATATGTCGTCGCCCTCCTCCAGATTCAGGTCCGGACCTGAACCCGAGCATCTGACTCCCCCCTTTTGTCCCCAAGGTGCCGATCAAGAGTTTATAGGCCAACTGCAAACCTTGTAATCACTCTCTGCAGCTGACACTAGGGTTGAATATTCACCAGTATATCTGCATAATGCAAATACCAATATGCATTTTGTTTGCCTGTCAAAAAGTGGCAGAATTATCAAGGTAGGAAATCTGCCTACAGGCTACAGCAAAACCCTACAGATTTCTTACCCATTAAAAAACAATCCTGTGTTGTTTTAGACTGGGTAAAAATTGGACCAACGACATGCTGGGTTAGTTTAACCCTTTAAGATGGGTGCAAAACCAACAAAGCACTGGGTAGAAACAACAAAGTGTTTGTTTAAATGCAACAAAATGACAGTTAAAAACAACAAAATGTTGAGTGAAACGACCAAATCTGAGGTAAAACTACCAACATTTTGGGTACAAACATCAAGACCTTAAGTAATAATAATGAAATGCTGAGTAACAACTAAATGTTGTGTAAAAACAATTATACGCTGGATAAAAACAACATGGGTAAAAACCACAAAATGTTGAGTAACAACCACAATATGTTAGGTAAAAACCACAAATTATTGGGTTAAAATAAACAACATTTTGGTCTAAATCAGCCCACCTTCCTGGGGTAATTTAACCCAGCATGCAGTTCAACCCAACATTTTTTAGTGTGCACACTTCTATGCCACAGAGCATTATTTTACATGGAGTTCTCTGCAAACTGATGATGACAATGATGATTACAGTGCTATCAAATCACCCGGCGAGCACTAAAAAAAACGAGGTTGTAAAGTGGAAGCAACAAAGAGCATAATTGCTGTTTTTCCACACAAATGGATTCCAGTAATAATTGATGCTTTTAACAAATCAGCATTAAGGCTAACCGAGAGGTCTGCAGGATGAAAGGCTGCCGGGTTGCCCCTTTAATGTGAGTTTGGGAGCTGCAGCACATTGCATGCAGAGCTGCAGCAGCAGGACAAACCTCCCCCTGACCTGACTGACACACACAAACAGAAATGCACATAATAAATGATACGAAATCAGCTGATGACACACACAACTTGTCACCAGCTCTGAGACGTTAAAGGGCGTGTATGTGCAAACACACCCTGGTTTACTGTCGGATAAAAAAATTTTCAATAATCATGCACAGTGTGGAATTCTTCTGGATCTGACCCAGTCATCCGCCTCATTCCATGATGCAGGACATTATACAAACCTGGCAACCTAGTAACTTCCACAACAATTAAATTACGGATAAATGCAGCGTGAGGGCACCAGGCAGAGCCTTTGAACTCCGGACACCGGCATCTCCCCCCTTTTTAATTTTAAATGTACAACATATACTGTTTGTTATAAATAATATACCACATTTTAAAACACATTAAGTTAGTTAACGAGCTCCAAAGGACGTTCGTGTTAAGTTAATGCGTCAATGCTGTATGGCTAATATTGGCAGCTACGGGGATTTTTAATACGGCGCTGATTGTTTAATTTATCCCGGGAGTGGTGGAGGGAGGGTGGGAGATGAATCCCGGGTCTAGCCTGGCTTGGCCCGGCCACGACATGATACTCCCCAAGAATAAAGGAGAGGAGAGTCAGAGAAAATCCCACCTTTCCCAATCCCGACTAGCTAGCTAGCTAACATTAGTCGTTAGCCTAGCATGCCGAGAGGGAGAGGGGGTGGGGTGGGGGGAGTTAGCTGTTAGCTCATGTTAGCCTAACACTGTAGGAAGAAGAGGTAAAAAAATAAATAAATAAACAAATCACAGCCTGGGCTAATTTAACAAACCGACCTCGTTCTAACTTATCGGTTAAAGACACACACGTATACACACTCACACAGAGAGAGTCCAAATGCATTCCCCTACCCCTACCTATCAACATGGTCGCTCCCAGATCCACATACCACGGAAAAGAGGAGAAAGCACATTTAAAAAAAACGAAGAAGAAGAAGAAGAGGGCTGAAAACT
>OOFC01001825.1:5308-17109 GCA_900323345.1 Pseudochromis fuscus | reverse complement strand
GGCAGTCGGCCGGGGGGCGAGGGCCCGTCCAACGCTGCTTGCAGCTTTAATTTCACTTGTAATAACTCTTTCATGCAGGATAAGGAAAGAGCACAGTGTGTTTTTAAAAGTGAACTTAAAAATATTATTTATCTGTGTGAGGAAACGTTCTTGCTCTCTGTCACAGTGTGAAGTATTTGACCTTTGACCTCTGTGCAGCAGGACAGACTGTGTCCAAACAAACAAAATGTCTCAGTGTGAAACTGAATCCTGATGATTCATGAATAGCTGTGTTTTTCACTCTGAGTTTCCCCAGAGTGACTGAGCACACACTGTAAAAAGCTTCATATCTGATTTATGAGCAGTTTCACTTTCTTATGAAAGAGATTACACCTCTGGGATATTATACAGGAAGTTAGACTCCTGCTGAGCAGCCTGAGGGTCCAGAGTGCTGGGAATATTCAGAAAGATAAGAAGTGATGTCAGTCTCTATTTTATAGCAACATTTCTATTCTAGCCAAGATGTTAAGTCACATTACAATCTGACCAATGATATCTGATAATTACCAGGCCTTTTAATTATTAAAGGATTATTAAAGGAATATCTTATCTTATCTTATCTTTTATGGAAACACTGCAGGGTAATTATGTGGTCAGTTTTCATTTAAAAGTCAGGTCTCTGATAATGACTGGGGTGGTGGTCAACAAATATAGGCCAGGAAAAAAACAAGGATGAATAAATTAAACTTATGGTGTGCCTGCAAGTGTTGTACAATGAAAGCCCTTCATTTCATTTTAGAAGCTGCACAGATGGTGACAAAATTCTTGATTCAGATAAAAGTGTTTATGGGGATAAATTAAGCATTAAATGACAGTATTTCAAATAATAATTGTTTTATAGAGAAACTGCTGAAGGTTGAACACAGTAACACCAGTTTGCAGAGGACACTGACATTTTCTCTCTCAGCCACTGTATGAATGTGATTATAAAAACTCCTGGTGTCTCTGGTGTGTCAGACTCACAGTAGACGTAAACCTGGATGGTTCTGGTCCTAACGACAGAGTCGCATTCTGCCTCGCAGCTGTAGCCCCCCTGATTGTGTAGGTCCAAGTCTTGCAGGTGAAGCAGAGTCAGTCCATCCTGCTGCTGTGTCCTCTGGAGGACGGTCTGGTTGTGGTTCGTCCTCCTCCAGGTGAGTGTCAGAGGGTGGTGTAAACATCCAGAGGCCCTGCAGGTGAGAATCAGAGCTGAACCCCGCTCTGCCGAGAGCTGAGGGCTCGCCTCCACCTGCAGAGGATGAGCTGAGAAAACAACATCCGTTTATTGATCGAGGTGAGGACACATTCATAGTGAAACCAGAGGTATTGTTCTGATTTACTGATCTGGATGTTCAATCATCATTCATATGAGGAACAAAACAGTTTTGTTCTTTTTAAAATGACGCATTACTTTAATTAGTGTATACAGATATTTACAGAAGAAACAAACACTTTTCTTCATTAAACACAAACATCAAAGTATAAAAGGCTCTTTTTCATATATATGTGTTAGAATCGACATGCTTTATGCCTTCATACTGTGAGGATTAATTCATCCTTTGACCTGTTGATGCTGTAACTCCAGCAGCTACAAAGATTCACAGCTAAATCTTCTCAAATTGACACTGCAGATGTCAAAATAAACAAATCCATGTTGGAGGAGAAATCAGGGACGATATAGTTCCTGTCATATAATGAACATGTCAGTTAAATATCTTTTTTTTGTGGTACATATTCTTCCTTGAATGAAAGAAATTAAGAGTTCAGGGTTTTAAAACTGGCAGTGATATGTACTGTGTACCTGCAGTATCATTGTGCATGTAACAATACAAATCTCAAATCATGAATCTCTCTTGGTGCTTTGTTAAAACTTTAATGCCACTCCACTGCAAATTTGTCACAATAAAAGCCAAACAGAGAACAATAGAAATAAAGTCTAGTCTAAAAGACTGGATGTCCAATAAAAAGTGAACTCTGAAGCTCTGATTATTGAACCTGAATACATCTCAAAACAGACACAGCACTCAGTCCATCCAACCAGCATAAACAAAGCAGAGAAGAGAATTCAAGAAATGTCTATCCTTTTTCAGGATGATTAAGTCTTTACTGATAACGATAAACAATCTTGTGAAAGTGAAATCTCAAAACACTGCAAATAAAAAGAAAAAACAAATAAGATAGAACTGTTGCAAAGAGAATAAAAACTAATGTCAGATGTCAAAAAAACAAAACTAAAAGTATAACTATGACGGAAAAACTACATTATTTCCTTCCCTCTTTGTAAAACATGTTTTGTGTTCAATATAAAAAGCATTTTTTTTAATTACCTCTGACATTGATGGAGGTGGAGACCAGCTGGGATCCGTACTGATTGGACGCTTCACACAGGTAGAGGGCAGAGTCTTCCAGCAGGGCAGAGGACAGGTTGAAGGTGAATGAGGAGGGGGCGGGGACAGTCAGTTTAAGCTCCGCCCCTTCCCTCCTTATCACCAGTGTAGGGGGCGGAGCTCCATCTGAGTGGCAGGTAAATGTCACCTGCTGACCTTCCACCACCTCCTCACCTGGACTCACTGACAGGGAGGTGTTGGTGGGCGGAGCTTTAGAGAGGGACGGGGCAGACAGTTAGAACAAGGCAGAGACTGCCAAGACAGTCAATGAAACAGGAACTTTCACTATCAGCACTCACCATGAACAGAGACGTCCACAGTGGCAGTCTGGTTCCCTTCTGTGTTTCGAGCCTCACATTCGTACTTGCCAGCCTCGGATAGTCTCACCGGTGTGAGGATAAGCTGACTACCTTGAACTTGCCACAGAGATTGGCCGTCCATTGTTCTGAAGTTCCAGGTGATATTTGGCTTGGGGTTTCCCTCTGCCAAGCAGGTGAGAGTGAGCGGAGAGCCGGCCATCACCAACACAGAGTCCGATATCACCGTGATGACAGGAGCATCTGCAGAGGGCAGAAAGAGGACTGAGGTAACAGGACTGAGACAGAGGTAACAGAACTGAGACAGAGGTAACAGGACCCGGGCTGAGGTAACAGGACAGAGACAGAGGCAATAGAACTGAGACAGAGGAAACGGGAGTAAGACAGAGGTAACAGAACTGAGACAGACGTAACAGGACCCGGGCTGAGGTAACAGGACTCGGGCTGAGGTAACGGGAGCAAGACAGAGGTAACAGGACTAAGACAGAGGTAACAGGACCCGGGCTGAGGTAACAGGAGCGAGACAGAGGTAACAGGACTGAGACAGAGGTAACAGGACCTGGGCTGAGGTAACAGGACTCGGGGTGAGGTAACAGGACTGAGACAGAGGTAACAGGCCTAGGGCTGAGGTAACAGAACCAGGACTGGGGAAACTCACAGAGCAGGTTTAGGGAGATGGTGGTCACTAAGGTCCTGTTCTCAGCTGGCAGATCCTGCAGCTCCAGTGTCGCCCTGCAGCTGATGTTCCCTCCTGAGTCCTGATTCAGAGGTGTAAACCTGTATTCAGACCAGGATGAGCTGGATCCAGGATCTCCAGTGGTGCTCTGCAGGACAGTGTCTCCTCTGAACCAGGTGAGGCTTAGTTGCTCGGCGGGGTATGCATCAGACACCTTACAGATCAAAACAGACTCCACCCCTGGCCTCAGGTGGTCCTGACCTGTGATTGCAGGGGCTGATGGGAAGGCTAGAACCACACAGAGGACAGTGAGTGCTACACAGGACCAATATTTAATTTTTCAAAAAGCTGAAGGAAAGATTATTTTTTTAAATCTAACATTTCTATCAGTAGTTATTCTGTCAGAACATCTGAAGTTGTGCAGATGTCAACTGACCAAAGACAACTTTTAAAAATCTTAAAAAGCCATCATTACAATTAATTCTTGACCTTTAATTTGTTTCTGTTTTTACAGTTTTCGTGTAGTTTTTACAGTGTTTCTCTGTAACTTCTTTCTAGAACATTACATATCTTTAAAACTGTGACAAACTTTTTAAAGGTTCTCCCCCTTTTTTGATATATAATCTTAATTCTGTTTGTAACAATATAAGTTTAGAGATTTATTTATTATTTAATTTAACACTCCTTAAGAAAGTAAAGAACAAGGACAAGAACTAATGAAATGTTATGTTGAAATGTTATGTGAGAGACTGATCAGGTCTGACGTCCTGAGGCAAACTGGACATATACTGGACCTGCTGTAGTTTGCATACAGGCCTCAAAGAGGAGTGGAGGATGCCACAGTCACTCTGCTTGATATGCTTTTTAGACACCTGGATTTTAATGGTACACATGCTAGGCTTTTATTTGGGGACTTTGCTTCTGCTTTTAATACAATCCAACCTCACATTTTAGTCGAAAGATTCTTACAACAATCTGAATTCAGTAGGAATCTGGTGGGCTGGATTTTAGATTTTTTAACCAATAGGACACAGAGAGTTAGGGTCAACAGTACACTGTCTGACCAGAAGTGTCACTGGCTCTCCTCAAGGGTGTGTGTTGTCACCACTACTTTTCATCCTTTACACAAACATGTGCCAGAGCAGACATAACAACAGAAGCATCTTGAAGTATGCTGAGGACTCAGTCCTCGTCAGTCTCCTCCAGGATGACGAAAGTAGCCATGGACCAGTACTTGATGATTTTGTCAAATGGTGTGAGGAATCCTACCTGCAACTAAACACTACTAAAACCAAAGACATGATGATTGATTTCAGGAGGAAACCTCACAGGCGCCAGAGCACTTTAACTAAAGGTCAGACCATCGAGTATGTGGATTCCGACCGAACGATCATGACCATGTTTTATCGTGCTTTTATTAAATCGATTTTATCGTTTTCTTTAGTGTCATGGTTTGGTCAGGCAACCCTAAAACACAGAAAGAGGAGGAAGAGGAGCTACCTCCATTTTAAATGATGACTCTCACCCACTGCACTGCCACTTTCAGCTTCCCTCTGGACAGAGGTTTAAGGTCCCGAATGTAAAACCCAATGGTACAAAAACAGTTTTGTTCCTGCTGCTGTCACAGCATTGAACAAATTATAGGGGAATGTATTGCACATAATTTATTTATTTATTTCCTTTTACTTATCTTGTGTTTATGTATTGTTTGGGATTTTAAACTTTCTTCGGTACTGGTTTTAAACTTCTTTTAAGGGTTTTTAACTTTCTTTTATACCTCTTTTTAGCCCTGGTTTTATTTTCTCTTTTATTTCTTTTTATCATTTTTTATGTCCAGATTTGTGGAGCCAAGGGCATTTTCATTTTTATTGTTCTACATACAGCTCATGTTGGTTTTTACTTGTTACATGTTTGTGCCTGGTGTGGAAGGATGTATGCATGCACCTAAAGTGCACAACAAATCTACCCATGGGTATAAATAAAGTAACCTTGAACCTTGTAAATCTACAAGAAAAAACTCAAATTTATCATATGAAAATGTAAATTTTAATTGAGATTAAAAACAGAAATTTAGAACTCACATCATTAAGAACAAACATTCTCTGAGATTAAAGTTGTAATTTTATGAAAAAAATACTCAAATATTTTCCATTTAATTTAAGCTACAGTGGCAGTAATACTCCACCATAACTCTGCTGTGTGTCAGTGTTTCAATGTGAACTCACAGTAAACCTGCACAGAGGTTTTGACGTGTCTGCTTTCTCCTCCACAGGTGACTTTGCACAGCAGCGCTCCCTCGTGCTCTGTCAACACAGGGTCAAAGGTCACTACAGAGCGAGCCCCGCTGGTGCTTACGGTGGCAGTCAATGGTCGATCGCCCGGCAGAGACCAGGAGATGCTTGGTATTGTGGGACAGTCTGGAACAGAGCAGACCAGCTGCTGATACTCGCCCAGCCTGAACAGAGGCCTCCTAGGAAACAGGTCAACATGTAGACCCTGAACGCCCCACGATGATGACATCAGTAACACAGCTGTAGAGGGAAACATCAAAAAACAATATAAACAAATTCTGTTTTATGTTAATATATCAGAGTAAAATAAAAAAAATAATGGTTATTGTATAATATATAGTGTAAATATGTTTGGTGTGTTGTCACATTTTTTTCAGATGCAGTTCTGCTGGGATTTAAAGCAAAAAGGAGGAAAACTACAAACACCTAAACATTTGATGTTCACAGACATTTTTCACTGATTTTACTCAAACCCTGACAGGTTGAAGAGCCTCATCACTCATTCAGCTTTTTCTAGAAAATACCAAGTTCCCACAGAAAAAGAAGAACAACTTCAAAAGTGAAACATGTCCAATGCATCATCTTTAAATGTCTTATTTAGTCCAAAATTCAAAGATATCAAAAAAGAAGCAAAGCTTCACTCAGATTAAAGATATTTGTGGCATCAGAGGATCATTCACGGCCACAAACTGCAAAACTACCTCAGGCTGCTTCTCTTCAGTTGCAACCACATGAAACAACTGATGTGACTCTTCTTCTCCTACTTTAGTTCTGCTAAAACTGGTTGAAATGTGAACTGCTTCACAAGGTTATACATGTCCAGAACTAAACTCTGAAAATGTGAAAGTATTTACCATTTTTGTTCTGCTGTTTTTGTTTAAAAATGACAGAATGGTTATTAAAATGATTATTCTGCAAATTACACTGATAAATACTGAAATATTAAACTTTTCACTGCATCGGACAATAAGAGGAAACAAAAAGTACAAAGAACAAGAACATGCAAAAACTGACAATCAATGTTTCTCAGCCTCTAGGTTGCGATCCTTCACTCAGTCACCAGATGTTTAAAATCTCTGATTAACTAATATTTGACACATCAGTAAATCAATATGAACAGACAGAGAGGTGAGATATCTGCCTCCTCTCCTGCACTCTAAAACACTGATTACATTTCACAGTATTTCATTATATATTATTCTTTAGGCAATGTAGGTTTTATTGTCATCTTGTTTTTATTTCGTGTTTCTACTGTATTAATACTTTTATTCATATGGCACCCACAACATCTGAAGAAACACAAAGACAGTATGTAAGAACCTGTGATGATGAAATTTTGTAAATGCAGAATTAAACAGAAACGAGTTATTTATGTTCATGTGTTCATCAAAACACAAACACCACCAGACTTGAAATAAAAACAGTAGCCTACATTTACAAAAAGGGAATCATGAATCTGACCTGAGATCAGCTGAACAAAGCTCCAGCAGACAGAGAGCAGATCCATCACCGGCGATCACAGATCAAACACACTGATGGATGAATTCATGTAAAAATGGATGAGATGAGCAAAGCAGCTTCTCCTTTGTGTCGGAGCTTCGGAGTCTGAGACAGAGAACCAGCTTCACACATGAAACACAGTCTCTCTGTAAATCCCCCTCTGACAAATCAAACGCCCCCTCTGACCGTGCAGTCCTTTATGTCTGTGTGTTTAAGAGACTGTACAGACCACAGCGCCCTCTGCAGGACACATTGTAGGCTATATTACGGCACATGTCAAACAACAGTGGAAAACATTTCTTTTCCCTCGTTTGTCTCCCGCCTCTCTTTCTCTGAAGGTCAGGGTTTACATTATTTAGCTTTACTTTTTTTTTTTAATCTCTTAAACGTTTTAAGATTTACAGACTTTTTTTTCATAAAATCTTTCATGTTCATTTAAATTGTCTATTAAAATTATAATAAATGAAACATCATGTAAAGAACAAGGAGAAACATCACCTAAACAAACAAAATGTAGAAAGTAAACATTTTGCGTATAGCAGTGGATCAGGGCCATAGTACAAAGAGTAGACGGAGGGGGGTAATATTCAGAGAAAAAACTTCACTATTCTTCACATTAATGTTGTACATTTGAGATTTTTTTTTTTTTTTTTAATAAAGTCACAGATTTTAATTCCAGTTCATTTTCAGGACTGAATCCTCGTCCTGGTCCTAGATCATGGTTATTTATTTATGTCTACAAAGATTGTAATACCCTGTCCCATTTGCAGTTAATAGTTTAAAAAATGATGAGGAAGAAGCAGTAAAAAAAATAAATAAATAAACAGGACAGTTTGATCTAAAGTCAGTCTGATGGAGAAAGAAAACCATTTTATTTTTCATGAATTCTTTCAGGACTGAACTCTGGTCCTGGACTCATGTCACCTGGACAAGACCAGGTCAAAGGTGATGGTGGACAGGCTTCAACTGTGATTTTTTCCTGTTCATCTCTGTTCTTTATTTTTATCATATGACTAAAAATGAAAATCAAAAATGAAAGTACAATTACAATAGGGCCCTTGCCCCTGGTTAGGGCTCGGGCCCTAATAAGTGTTCAAGGGTAAACTGGCACAAGAAATAATTTTGATGTCTGATGAATGAAAAACGTGTATCCATTAATCACTGTCACAGGTCCCTAATTTCTATTTGTAGAAACTGAATATTTTTTCTCCACTGTTAATTTCTCTCAAGAGAAATAAACAGTTGAATATTTCCTTGTGCTGGAGTTTTACAGTGTAGCAGAGCTGTGTCTAGGTGTGTGACTCTGAGCTCTGATTGACTGATTAATCAACAGAGTGTGTGAAAGGAGACTGAGTGAGCTCTGAGAAGTTGTATTGACCTATCTAATCATGATGATTATTCGAAGGAGCAGAGTTTCAGTGTTCAACCCCCACAGCTCACAATGTGTGTTTTTGTTGTGTTGTGAAAGCAATAAGTTCAGTGATCTCACTGACAGACACATTTCTGAATGAGGAGCTGCTGAATTTAAACGTGTCTGAGCGTCAGCCTGACTTGGAATTGTCGTGCGCTATATATCGTGTCATATATACATTATATTAAAACACATAGCTATTTTACTTGTCTCAATCCTGTGGATTATTGACATGAAATTATTTCAGTTTCTTAAACATTTTAACTTGGACTTGTTTGTTAATATTCTGACTCGGTGTTTAACCTCATCATATAGGCTTTGGCTCTGACTTGTTTTTCGTTAGACATGTTGCCACACTTACACACACTGACTTTAAATCAAACCACCATATGTAACATATTTAACACAGATACAGAAACAAAGTAAAACAGTCAGAAGAATAATTATTTTATTTTCTGTTATTGCTCAGATTGAAACTGTTGTCGGTTAAAAGAAAGAAAAAAACCTACATTATTTCCTTATGTTTTCCCTCAATAAAATATTTCAGTAACACATTAAAAACAGGATAAGGACAATCCTAGGTGAAACAACAATGATTCATTGAAGTATTTATAAAGTGAATCCAAAAATATAAGCATTTTGCTGCTGTGTACTGAAAATAATCCTCCTGATGTATCAAACCTCAGAGCTGGAAAACATTGAAGGCACTTTGACCCTGTTTACTTATAACTGAGATTCAGCATTCAAATATCTGCTGAAAACATTTCTATAATAAACTCTATCAAAGTTTTTTTTATATGTTTGGTGCTTTTACTTTAAAAGCCTCATGAATGTCTTGCTCTGTAAAGCATGTGATGTGTGTGTGTTACATGTAAACTTTTTTTTTTTCTAATAACACTTAAACATAAAGAAACCTTTGCGATGTTGCCAGACAAGACAGACACCTCAAATACTCAACATATTTTCTAATCCATCTGACTGACATTAATCATCTGTTGTAATATCTCACAGTGTACACCTGTGTATCACTGTAGTAAAGCCAAACCACCACTTTTTCAGGAAGCGAGTTCACGACCTGTCCTGTTCCTATAATTTTTCTTTTCCCAATTTTAATTAAGGCTTTTCCACTAAAACTTTCAGGAACTTTATTCTTGGAACTGAAGCAGGAACTTTACCCCAAGATAAAAGTCGGTGCATGACGCTGAGAAAAATATCCAGAACCTGAGTCAGTCAATGTGCCAAAAACAACAATTGCCAATTCACACTAAATGTCAAAATCACTGAGATGAGTGAGAGTTTTGATTTATCTCTGGGACAACAAACATTTATTGTGCTTTTTATGTATCTTGCCTTGGTTTCCTGGGTTTGGAGTCTGACCTTGGTTTTTGACTCTGACTTGTCATGTTTCTTCGTTGATTCTACTGTTCTGATCTGTCTCTGTCTCATTTTGGTTTTGACTGATATATTGTATTTACGATGATTATTTTGTGTGATTTGACTGACCAGGCATTTTTGTGAAGTCTTGGACTTCTATGCTGATTTGTCACTTGTCTTGAATTTTGACTGGTGTTGGTTTAGTCCTGGACTTCTTTTCTTGGTCTTGTTTTGTTTTGACACAGATGTTATTTGTTTGGACTGAGACTTGTCAGTCTTGTGAATCTTGATTTATACTTGTCTTCATTTAGTCATAGACTAGAATGCAGACTTTTGGATTTTCACAAAATTTGTCATTTATTCTCCAACTTGTAGGTGACCTCTCTTTGTCTCATTTGCTTTGACTTGGACTTGTGTTTTTGCTTACTTGTCATATTCTTGAGGGTTTAACTCCAAGTTATTTTTACTTGACTCAGGCTCATGCTGTTTAGCCATCTAACAGATTCCTCAAAAGTTTTCTGTATCCGGGGAAAGTTCCTGCTGGTGGAAATGCCACTTTTCAATATTTTTTCAAGTTTCATTTTGACAATTTTTCACAAAAAAATCCCCAAACAAATAAAAAAAAAAAACAACAGCAGCACATCATCATCATTACTAAAACTCCACGTTCCATGTGATCAACAATTTCATCTGGTCAGTCTGACAGTGTTATGTCCCCTGTAAGGACCTCAACAGGTTGAAGTGTAGAAACAACTTCCTGAGCATTTGTTTCTAACAATGACAGTTAAAAAAAAAAACCAAACTCTTTTTGAATCATTGATTAATGATTAAAAATCCAAAATCTTGGCTATGGGCTATTCCAGCAGCTCAGTAGTCAACTCATTAGTTTACCACCAAATAGTCACACACATGGAGCAGAGTGAACCAGCGACCTTTGGTGGCTGTGGCTACAAATCAATAATTAAAATATTGCAAGTTAATTTTCTCAATCGATAGATTGGTGGTTTAATCACCATCAACAGATTGGTTATAAAGATGGATGACAGGATGTCAAACCAGAAGTGAAACCAAAATATCTCAAACATGACCGCCAGCAACCAGAGTGCATTCAGCAGTGACCAGAAGGTGGAGACATGTGATTGAGGGCCCACCTTCCACACGAAGCTAAAGAGGACAAAGTATGGGGACAAGGCTGATATATAGCTAGCCAGCTTACAGTTAGAGCAAGCCTCTGCAACAGGCCAGATAGTGGCGGCTTAGCGATGTTAAGTTTAAGGGGTGTGGCCTCAGATTTGTGCAGGGTATGAGGCAGGACCTCCTGTGGTTGTAAATGATTCCATCAGAACAGGATGGTGGCACCAACTTTTCATATGTGGCTTCTCTTTTGTTTTTGACACGTCAGTCATCTTTCTTTATAGCCAGTTTTATTGGTCCAGAGACACGAGGCTGTTTTTGCATCATGGTTTTACAAAAACTGAACTTCAAAAGCTTCTTTAAGGCCAAGTGGACATCAACACACACTCACTTACATTCACACACATTCGCACTTTGATCCCCTGAGATTAATTGTTGACATTCAGTTTTTGGGTCCCTTCTTCTTCATCGTCATTGTCATTATTATTATCATCATTATTATTATCATTATCATCATTATTATTATTATTGCTGTTTAGATTAGGAAAAAACAACACTGATCAGCCGCAAAACTTGCTGGTTGACTGACCAGAAACAGGACATAAATACTGTCATTAGCTGATCCTTCAGTTTATCAAAAAAAAAAAAAAAAAAAAAAATTATAAAAAAAAAAAAAAAATTTTTTTTTCCCTC
>OOFC01001824.1:19912-30869 GCA_900323345.1 Pseudochromis fuscus | reverse complement strand
CCAGGTTATGTAAATGTATCTTCCAACATCTACTTTCTCTGGCATCTGTTTTCACGCATAGGCCAATCCAGTCTCTGTCGCTCGTCTCTCTCCCTCATAATATTGGTTGGACATTTCTTTAATTCACTCCCACTCATGTACTCTGGAATAAATTGCCTCCGCAAAGCAGATAATTTTCACAATGTACCTGAAGCCATCAGCTGCAATTTGACAGCGCGAGGGCAACTTCATTTCCATCGGGGGATACAGACACATGTGCGAGGGCAACAGGTTTGTCAACTCGGCTGCGGTCAGCGACAGTAATTATCTTTCTTTGAGCCACAGTCATGTAACGCTCAGATACGATTTTCTTTTTCAGGACATTTCGTGTAACAAAAGGCGACGCGGGTCTTTCAAGAAATGAGCGAAACTACAGTAACATGGGGATTTAATTGATGTGCTCACTGTACTTACGACTTCACACCAGCACGCTTTTGATCTTGTCTTGACGCTAACAAGCTCGCATGTACTGCAGCAACACCACTGGCCCAAAGTCTTAAGGCTGACACAAGTTCACCGTGTTGGCAGGAAATAGATTTGAACTTCTCCAGGAAACCTCTTTGCAACCCCCGAGCTGACTTTTGACTCCAGACCCACAACTGGAGTTTAATTATGTAACAGTTTAGACTTTTGCACGACGGATGCAAAGGCTAAAGTAAAAGGCAGAAGGGCGAGAGATCACGACCTTGTAAGTAATAGGACTTGTCGTATAAATATAGACTTGGTTTTGTGAAGAAGCGTTGGAGATCAATTAAAGATGACGCGTTTGTTCTTCAATTTTGAAGGAAGATCACGATTCACTTTTTTTTTTTTTTTAAGT
Source organism: Pseudochromis fuscus (assembly GCA_900323345.1). Classification (NCBI taxonomy): domain Eukaryota; kingdom Metazoa; phylum Chordata; class Actinopteri; family Pseudochromidae; genus Pseudochromis; species Pseudochromis fuscus. The sequence continues at coordinate 30,010 of OOFC01001824.1, read as the reverse complement.
GAAGCTTTGATTTTCCTCATGTGCCTCGCATACTGCCTGTCCTGCCTGATGCTGGCCCTGTGTTGAGATTCATATTAAGGATATTTTATCATTCAGGAGGCTGTTTAGAGCAACAGCAGGGGGCCACATCAAGGCCCGTCATCTAAAATCCTCCCATACACCCCTGAAGTCCACCTCTCTGTTAGTGGATGAGTAGTGCAAATATTTTACAGGTTAAAATCCATGTGTGCAGGAGTTTTTGTACAAATATCTGGTATTTCAGTTTAGTGGCCAGAGACTATTTTGATATCTGAAAAATAAAGCACGATTCAGGGCCTTAGTGTGCGTTAGTGTGTAAAGATGAACAGATATGAATCAGTTTAAATATTAAAGATGTCAACACATAGAGCCACATGCTTCTGAATTGAAATAAGTATAATATGAATACATACAATTTACCTCCATATTTTCATATTTCTCCCCCTAATTGTTGCCGGGACACATCAGACAGACTGAAATTTAAACTAATATGAAAATCTGTGTTCATACAGGAAGTAGTTTTTGTATATATCCACATAAAAGACCAGTGGATCCTAATTAGCATCACTTTTCTAGAATTGCCTGGTTTGATCTTTTAATGAAATAAAAGAGAAAGGATTACCTTTAAGCAACTGTAAAGAAGTTTTTATCCCATCAAATCATCTCATATTAAAACTGTTTCTATTTGTAGATGAAACAGTCTTTGTGAAATGAGCTAAGATACATAAACAGTAAATAAACATCAATGCAGGATGAGTTTTTGTTAAATATTATTCTTACGTAGACATGATTAAAACACACTGAGAAGGCTATATATTGAGTTATTAGTGTTCCTATGAATATTTAGACTCATAAAATCAACATTTTCTTTCATAATTAGCTTTTGGCAAACAGAGCCGAGCTTATAAGTAATAACACTTAGAGAAAACCAACAATACTGATTTTGCTTGTTTGTTTTTTTCTCTTTGAAAGAACAATAATAAAATCTAAGTTGTATTACAATCACTTTCTATTTCTTCTTCTTAAATAAAGGGCTTGTTTCAGGCAACTGTGGCAACTCTGACTTTTTTCACAGCTGCAAATGTTCATGCATATTCATTAACATATGGTTATTGTTACATGGCAAGTTTCACTTTTATTACCGATGCAGTCGTTCCAACACTGTACGCTATTTTTGATTATGTATGTTGTTGCTGTGATCAGATACTCAGCAATGCTCTTATTCTGTAAGGTCTCCCTAAAATATCTTTTGAGTTTAAATGTATTCCCTGTCATATTTGGTGTAAGTGTGTTTGACTTCAGAGCTGCAATACTGTATATTCATTAAAAAAACAACACTGGATTTCTTTAGCGAACTTTGTTTTGAACTTCCAGATGTATCCACAAGGTATCCTCAGACATGAGTGATGTAGACAATAGAGGGAATGATGCAAGCTTCCCAAAGAGCTGCGTTTTCATGCTATTATTGCACGATTTTAACATATTTTTTATCATTTAGATCAGACCAAAGTTCACAGTTTCTGTCAAATCAATACACAGTGCAGCTGCATGTGTCTAAAACAAATGAACAGACCAGCTCCTCTCTTCAGTGTATAGGAAACAGAGATGAGACAGAGACAGGGACATGGGGGGATGGAGAGAGGAAAACAACTGCACCTCCTACTTCCCAGCAGATAACTATTGTCTGTTTTAACCCAGGGACATAAGTCAGCAGTTTAGCGGGCAAACATCATGATGAGCCACCTGCAGCTCTCCCAGCTAATACTATCATTACTGGGCTGATATACACTTTATCACTTACCACCCCCACAGACACCATCTGTCCCAACACACATAAACACACATACAATCATCCAAAGACAAGAAGTCGCCGCTTCGCTTTGGTCAGAAATTAAATCTTAATCACAGGGTTTCAAAGAGAAACACTTAAAAAGGGAAAGAGGGAGAAAAAAAAATCAGTCTTGATTTAATCATCATTAGAAAACATTTCATCTCTTTGCTGGTTACCACCCTGTGCTTTAGTCTCGATGATTTGTTTGTTTCTCTGTGTCCTTCAACGAGCCAATCTCTGGCATGGTGGCGGCGTCCGCGGTCAGGCTGGATGGCCAGACCCCCAGGATGCGTTGCGTGTTCGAGTGCCACTTAGTCTCGGCAGTGCGCCGCTTCCCCTGCCACGTACGTATGTGCTCCATCCACCTTGCAATCAGAGCTGCGCCGGTCCAGACCCTGAGCGCAGGTGGTCCATGCAAAGCTCTTCATCAGGAGACGAGATGGGACCCAACTCCTGAAAATGGCCTTGCTGCAGCCAGAATGGGTTTGTTATGCCCAAAGAATAGCACCAGTCATTTCCATTTGGGGCATAATGATGCCGTTGTCCGAGGTGGAGAGGAGCTTCAATGTCATGCCTGCTGTGGTTGTATGTTGTGCAATCCAGAACAGCAGAATTATACTGGGAACCAATTAAAACCAGTTTCCAATAATGGCTGTGGTCGAACCAACAAAGGCTATGAGTACATTAAACACAGAGCAGGCATTACTTCACAACAGAGAAATGAAGGGTTTCTGACTACTAAAGTGCTAGAAGGCTTTTAATTTGAAGGAGTTACAGGAGGTGTTGAGTTTGTATTTACAGCGTTAAGCAGCATGTTTCAGCGTTTTCATACACTCCGCTACAGATGCCATTTAAAGCTTGGACATTAGAAATAAAGGCTTGCCTCTACTCCAAACCAGCCTAAAATAGAGGCCTGTTACCTTAAATAAAGGCCCCTGTTTGAGGAAATACAGTAGGTATTTATATTTAATGGGTAAATAAGAGTAATTTAGGAGGGCTTTTCCCCATATCACCAAACAATATTAGACAAAGAGGTCCTTATTTTCTGATTTAAATTAATAAGAAACTCGCCAATAAACAGAACTCATCAAAAATGTATGTTCCCAGCCCAATTGCGTCTCTCGAAATGACATGAAATCACTATCTTGCACAATAGTTGAACTACATGTGTGGGCTACGTATGTCAAGTCTTTGTTTCCTTGATGAATGATCCTGCAGCTCCCATGTAAATATACTCTTTTCTTCTCCCCCTCCACTACAGACCAATACAATCTCCATCATTAACTCCCTGCTGAGTTCTGCATTTATGAGTTCTTTGATCCACTTTGGAGATTATGGATTTCATGTCAGACAATGTTTTGCGCATTACTCCCCTCCTCTGCGACCCGTGGTCAAGGTGAACGTGCAGTTTGGAGACTGAGAAAGAAAGCACGGGAGCTTGAAAATTGGAAGGATGAGAAATTACTCCATGAAAGGAGTAAAACGCCCTTAAACAAAAAGGTGAAACTTGGAAGAGAAAAGAGGGGGGGGTGATCAATACGAAGCGATTCGGAGCGCTAATTCAAATGCAAATATCACCGTTAGATGTCATGGCTCAGTGCATGTGCTCAGGAACCGAGGAGGAAAATAACCTGTGTGCGAGAGAGAAGACATAAAAATATGGCATTGGAAAAACAAGTGGTCTGACCACCAGGGTAATTAGTCAAACAGACCTTTCTCCTCATCAAAGAGGGCCAGCGGCCATGACTCTGCTGCCACATTATCAGCCTCGCCTTTGTCCTCAGCGGTAAACAAGCAAACTAAGGCCAGACAACATCAAAACTAAACTCCAGAAATCCCTGCCTCTAACGAATGGAGAGCCAGGGGGCAGCTTTTCTCTATCAGGTATGCGAACGGGGTAATTTAGAAGCAAACAACAAATTAAAGTAGATAAAATGGCTGCTACGGTGACGGCGCTTTTGGTTTGCACTCAGTGTGTTTAAATAGATCTGGTACCCGGTAAAAAGATTTCACATTTTCCACACATGATCCGGAGAGTGGAGATAGGTTAAGTCTATTTTACTGTAAATCGTGTTCGATTTCCAGTCAAAGGACGGCTTCGGTATCAGTGGCTCCGAGGAATAATCAAGCCACAGAAGGAGTGTTTATGATAAGACACTTAAACGCATCGCATCATTTGAAGGCTTACGTGATGCCAGTCCTCTTTTTCCCTCAGTTTAGCCTCGACGAATGTCGTCCTCCACACTTCAAACACAAACCCACTGAATGAACACTTCACAGAGGGCACCTTGTGTACACTCCTGAAGGTCAAGAAGGTTGTGGCAGAGTGGGCGAACTTGAGATGAGATTTTCTCATTTACAGGTGACAGCTGGGGTAGAAATCACACAGGAAGTCTCAAGGAGGACAATTTGGACTTTGATTAAGGGCCCAGATGGATTGTCTCAAGAATATCTGTCCTTTTAGACATACAAACAGGAATTTAAATTAAACTGGATCAAGGAAAAGTGCACTGGCATGGGAATATACCTGCTTTGTTGCCAAGAGATTTTAGATATTTAGATATGTAGATATCATAGCTACATGGATAGACTTTATATTAAAGATCGACGAAGCGTGGCATCACTCAGTGGATCGTGAACTAGTATTTTGACCTTATAACACCAACATCAATGGCTCAGTGGTAGAGCAGCCGTCTACCAACTGAAGGGTCGGTGGTTCGATTCCTTCTCCTCCCAGTTGCTGTCGGTGTATCCTTGGACACTTTACCCACCTCGTGCCTCGTATGAATGTTGAATGAATAGTTCGGTGGTGGTCGGGGGGGCCGTAGGCGCAGACTGGTACCATGCCTCCGTCAGTCTTCCCCAGGGCAGCTGTGGCTATCATAGCTTACTACCACTGGTATGAATGAATAATGGTCTCTGTAAAGCGCTTTAAGTGTCTAGAAAAGTGATGTTTATTATTATTATTATTATTATTATTAAGTGTATCGGTGGCAATACAGAGTGACTAGCATAAATGAACTTACCGTTATTCCCCGGCCATTTATGCTAGCATGATTCCACCTGATTCTGAAAGCCGACAAGTGGAGAGTTTCGTATATATTACATACATTATGGCTGTAATGCAGGGGAATGGAGTCATGCGGTGAGGTGCAGTGTTCCGTACATATTACGTACATTACAGTAGTGTGTGGAAGCTCCACTTGTCAGCTTTCAGAATCAGCTGGAATCACGTTGTTAGCGCAAATGGCTGAGGAATTACGGTGATTTGATTGACACGTCACTTTCTGACAGCAGTTAAATGTTCGCTGTAAAACAGTTAAAGCCTCGAGTTGGCATCTGGCCACTGCCATCTTATTTTTATGGAGCGACCATATTTGGATAAGAGGGCGATGCTGGGGTGCAGGGAGGGGGCGGGTCTCAAAGCATCCCAGGCAATCTGTGAGACCAAGCCTGTCAATCAAACATACCAATCTCTGATAATTAGGAAACTATTTTCGGATGGACAACCAGGACACTGATGACAGGAAGTGAACGTGAATGATTGATGAAAAAAATGTATTGATTTTTTAATCAAAGCCAGGTCTTTTGCATAGGTATTGTAATATTTTGGAGACATGTTCACAGCCTTGCCATTTAAAGTTAGAGCACAATAATGTATTTGGACTGGACTGGTGAATCATTTACCAGCACAGAACTAATATTGTTGTGCAACACATGCCATTTAATATGCCTCAGCTTTTACCCACTCTCTCATCATGATAATTAGTACTTCTGAGGCTGCCGGCTGCCAGCTTGTTTGCACATGTTGGTCATTTAAACACTTTTTGCTGCGTCCTCGCGCTCTGAATCGAACACTTCAGCGAGGCTCTCGGTGTTCTGCTGAAGTCTGCGGGGGCATATGTAAGCCTGTCTGGGTGTACTCACAGGATTAGCCCCAATAAGGCACAGGATGGTGCTGAGACTGGATGTGTATATTTACTCTCACTCTCTGCCACTCCAGCACTGCATGCACCTCAAGCACCTAGAAAATACCAGCACCTTTTTATTATTTTTTTAATTTGCACTTTTTCAGCCTCCCCTTTTCTATTCTGCTTTTTGTTCACAGTCAGTGACAAACCTGGGCTTTAGGATGCTCTAATCCCCTTATTAGGCTGCACCTGAACTTGCTGTAGCTTTTTTTATGAGGTGTATGTCGGTATCATTCAATAACCTACCTCCATTTACAGAACTATTTTTAAATGTTTAAAATACCACAGTGTAGAAAATAAAACTCAAGACATAGTCGTGTGGGTAATGTATACTTAAACCAATGTCTTTAACGTTACTATATGCTCTATTTTTTATCATGATAATGTGAAAACAATGAATGATAATGGTGACTTTTAGCTAATTGTTAGTATTCTGGTGAATACAGCAAACTAAAGAGCTGAATATTTTACCATGGAGCTGGTGGAGACCAAAATTGGAGCTTAAAGTGAGTTCACTAGAATCAGCATCCAAGTGGTCAACAAATAAAATTGCAGGTAAAAAGTACTACAATATAATAGTATATAGGGTATAAATGATATGAATAATAGACATACAATATAAATATCTATATATAAATATAAACATATAGATTATTTTGATATCTATGAGCATTTTCCGCTGAATCCTTATTGTCTATACTTCTGTGTACATTTTATTTATGTGTATTATATATATATATATGTGTATATTTTTCGTTAAATTTTTATTTCTACATTTCTTATTCTATATTTTCTGTATTTGTTTTTTTTATTTTTAAGTTATTTTATTTGCAGTCTGTATTTTTTCCTGTTTTTGCTGCAGTGACAGAAGAATCTTCCTGGTGTGGGACAAATAAAGTATTATCTTATCTTATTAGTAATATTATTTACTATAGATAACATACTTTATTTGACAGCTAGCCTGTTTACACCCCTTACTATTGTGCTAAACATTTTAGATGAATTTTATCATTAGGGATTTTGTTTTTATTTTCTAAAATGAACGGCCACCAATGGCTAATACATATATTTTCAAATCTATGCACCTTGTGAAATGGTCCAGAAAATTTCAAATAAACAGACGTTAGTTCAGTTTTTCCGTGATGTCCATCTTTTTGCATTTTACCTTCTTCTTCAGCCCAAAGTCGAGTTTACCAACGTGTCGCGGCCACTGAGGGACTGAGCCCGAGACCCCATTTCCATAAATTACCCGGATGATAGGGCACGTAAGCACGGTTGTTAAAACTGTAAATGAAATAAATTGGGAAGGAATAGATGGTAGCTGGCTATGGAGCGGGTGGATGGTGTGTTGTAGGTGAGGAACACAAAGGGGGAAAGGAGCTGGCAGTTAGGACGGGAGATGCTGGCGGTTGGTTGGTTGGTTACACCGATACGCCCACGTGGATCTGTCCAGGGGATTGGGATCAGATACTTCATTTGAGCAAAGCCACGCTACATCAAAGACATTCAAATGAAGTAGTCTTCTATTGCAAATTAAGCTCCAGGGGTGTGTATATGTGTGTGTGTGAGAGAGAGAGAGGAGAATATATGTGCACAACTGTATGTTTGAGAGGGGTGAGGAAGTGACAAAGGAAAGAGGAAAAATCAAGGGATGAAGAGCTTGAAAGAAAGGTGTGTAGGCCTAAGCTCTTTATCCATATCTAAAAGATCTATCAGAAGTGTACACACTCCAGGACTGTGGCCAAGATATTGAGCGACAGTAGGCGATGTATGTCGATATAGAGCATTTTGATGGTATATGAAGATTTCACAATAAAAGGCTTGGAGATGTAGGGGAGACCAGGGCTAGTTGTCACACTTTTTTATATATGATTTCTTGGAATCAATACATCATATAACAAAACAAATGTGTACCAGATGAGAGACCAAAGCCTCAGGTATGTATTTTGTATTCATGTCATTTTCATATCTTGTATCAGTGCAGAGTTATAAGCAAGCAAATAAGGAGTGTGAACATGTGACAAGTTGCCCACAGTGGGGTAGGTTATCACACTGGATTTTGCAACTAATAAAACAAGGACAAAATTATTGTTGTCCTACTTTTTTTATTTGAAATTGAACATTGAAGTCAAGCACAGAAAATATTTATCATTTAGCTTGAAAAAGTCATTGATCATAGTCACTGAACGAATATTATTGAAGCTAATAACGTAATAACAGCTGATAATGCAATAAATTTGCCCTTTTTGAAATGTAATAGGCCAATAACGTAATAAAAGTCCTGAACCGATAACGTAATAACTTTTTGGCTATAATGTAATAATTTATGGCCAAAAACGTTAGCCGTTCAGGACTTTTATGACGTTATTGACCAGTTATTACGTTATTTGCTTATAACATTTTATTACCTTATCGGCTGTTATTGCATTATTGGCTTCAACAAATATGATGCAACATGTACTGGATTAAAGTCCTGAGGAACTGCTGGCACATAGGGTAAGCTGTCACATGTGACAGTTTACCCCAGCATGAAGTTGCTCCAAACTACCAGGTTTGCTAACGCTAGCTCTAGTTTAAAGTTAGCTTAAAACAACAATGAAAGAGGTAGGACAGGATGCCTTAATCTCTCCTATAACAAGTTCACATGTATCTCTGGATTTTGAGCTTATTTGAGGCTTCACACTATCACGGATTTTATATGCAAGCATTTCTAAGCATATATCTCAGATTTTTCACTGGTTCACGGATTTCTGCCGACAATTTTCTTCAGGTGGTTTGCCCAGTTGATTTCATACATGGTGTCATGTTATTGAAAAACTACGTGAGTTCAACTGTAACTTCCAGCTTATTTATCATAAATCTGAACACTGCACCACCTGTCCTAGCTTGTGGCTAACTGTGCCGCTACCTGACGTTACGCTCTGTCACCTAACTGATGTCATCACTGCTTGTCTCTGTTGTTCTCTATTGCCACACATGGGATGCTATTGGTGGATGACTGATAAGCTACCCAATAAGAGCACGCGGTTCAGTGTCCTGGGTGCTGATTGGCTCGGATCGAACAAAGCTACTACTGAACTACTAAAACTAGTACTCCACTTTTTAGTTGTGCCTTCTGATGGAGAAGATAATTGCAATGTGACAACTTACCCCTGTGACAACAATCCCTGGTCTCCCCTAGTTTCGCCCACAGCTTTCATTCAGACCTACCATCACCTTGATTTCTGCAGTATCACATGTCAGCACGATGAAGACCCTACGCCTTCCTCGCTGACGTAAATGGATCTTCTATTAATTCTGTATTTAATGTTGTTGAGGAGGTGGGATCGGGGGGGGAAAAAAAAGCTTTATGTGGCAAAGTAATTTCCACGTTCCCGGCTGCTATCTCTCTCCGTGACAGATCAATAAGCTTTTAATTGATCAGCTCTGACTCATGCAAAAAGCCAGTCTTGGGGTTTTACACAGAGAGAGCACGAGGGCAGCTATATACTCAAGTGTAAAAGCTATTCATAAACTTTTATGAGCAACAAGAAGCAAATCTATGAAAGGAGGAATTTTACATCTTTTTTTTCTTTACCCAAAACGGTGCTGATGTTGTTCAGTAGTGGATACAAATTCCCATCCAGGCAAATAGGCTATTTCATTATTAAGCACATTGTTCAGCAGCCCCTCAATATATTATCACATCCACAGGAGGCCTTAAGCAGGGGGTAATCTGCTGAGGTGCTTTAACATTTTTGCTGAGTGTGTGATACAAATTATGCCTCTACTTTTTTTTATTTTTTTTATCTCCATGTTCAAAGCAAAAAAAAAAAAAAAAAATCCACTAAATAGGCCGAATAATAAGTGTTTATGGGATGTAGGTAGAGAGAGGAGCTTAAATTCTCAAAAATGTTTATTTTCTGCCAAAAGATTAAAAAAAAAAAAGAAAGAAGCAAATACAACTGTTTTGACTGGCACCCACCTTGGCTAATACGCTCTAATCTCATGAGAAAACAGCGTCTCCTCGTCACATGTGACAAACGTCCGACTGGCCGGAAACTTGCCGCGCGGCGGTATCTCGCGCAGGTAATACCATCCTGTCACAGCTTTACACCTTCAAAGCACCAACACTATCTTGTTTCACCAGAGACAATCGCCGGATTTCAAAGGAGCTGCTGGAACATTTACAGTACACACACACACACACACACACACACACACACACCTGTAGTCGTGTGTTCATTTCCAGAAAATAGAAGTTCTTCTTAGAGTCCACCAGAAACTCTACAGTACCAG
>OOFC01001824.1:0-12189 GCA_900323345.1 Pseudochromis fuscus | reverse complement strand
ACTCACAGGCACCAGCCGCCACATGCCATTAGGCTCAGCCGAGGGAGAGGAGTGCTCGGGTGGCGGCGGCGGTGATGGAGGAGGTGGCGCTGGGGCATATCGTGCCTGCCATCTAGTGGTGTGGAGACAGAACTGAACTCAAGGCTGGAAAAAATAAAGAGTGGGAGAGAGAGAGGAGTGAGATTAGTGTTCATGAGCTGGGTTCTAGATGGCAAATCTCCATCCAATTTGTTGAAAGCAGAATAGAATACTTGTTTGTCAAGTTGTTTTTTTCCAGCTGAACAGGTATGATTGGATCCAGCTCCAATCCGTGCCGTTGTCATGTCAGGCTCTATTCAGAAATATGGCAGTGCAACATGGTTTTGCTTATTACCAATTATTTAGAGAGAGTCTTTAATAGGCTGCAGATCCACTAAGCCAGTCAGCACACTTTCATCCTTTTGTTTTTTTTGAGTTTTTTCCCCAAAATTAAAACACAAACAAGTAGATGGAGAGCACAATAATTCTAGACATTTGTAATTATTTTAAAAGCCCCATGGGGATTTTCAAAACACAGATGTTTTATATGGTCTCATAGTTTATGAAGTGCAGTTTTCACAGAATATCTTCAGCAAGTCGACAGTTGGTGATCGATAACATTGAATCGGTGATTTGTTTGCGGAGATTTCTGGCTTCCTGACCTCACTGTTCAGCTTGTACTGGCACAGCAACCTCAGCTTTAAACTACACGCTGAGTTTTGTGGAAGAAACAAATAATAAACGTTTGTATCTGCAGGATCTTTTTGAGATGCATAGCAGGTGTTAGAGGTGTTGTGAAAATACTTGCTTTAGCATTTTGCATGGCAAGTAAATAGCATATACTCATTGTTATTTAATACATATGTACACAGTTGTAGTTCATATGCAAAAACTCAATGTTCAAATAGAAGATATAGAACGGACGAAGCTGACATCACCTGTTGGTTTGTAGACTCGTATTTTGAAACCAGGAGTTTGGTATTCAAACATCGCCATGTTGGTTGTTTGGAGCCAGAAGTGACCATATTTGGAAATGAAGGGAGGAATGAGGGAGCGGGTCTAACGCTTGAGTCCAAGGATGCTGCCCAAATTAAACACACCCAGCTTCACCATCAGGTTACTGAGAAGGTGACCGCAGTACCTATAATGGCGGCAGAAGAGTTTTTTGGAGTCTGCATCTCGTGGCTGCTGAGGGTATTGCACATTTTTGCACTTCTGCATTGGCTTCACTTTTTAGCCCCAGTTGCTTCATCCATCAATATATATAGTCTATAATTTTTAAACTGAGTATGGGAAGAATATTTGAAATATGAAATATGAGGATTGAATCCTGTCTGCAAAAAAAAATAATCTGTTTTAACAGGTGTGTTTTAACAAGATAGTGTTGCTATTTCACCACAAGAGGGCAACAGTGTTCAGTCTATAGCATCAGTACACCTGGATTATACCATAGAAGAGGTTTGTGCTTCGAATACTTTTTTGTTATTGGAATATTTCCTGATATGTCGCAGTAGTAATGACTGAAAAAGCATTTTACTGCTTCACTTTAACAGACCAGTGACTGTTTACTAGGAAATTGCAGTGTGAATATCAACTATCTTAAAGATGATGGTGGTATTCTTACATTTGCAAATGAAATCGAGTGTTGCTCTGTAATATTGTGTTCCTCCAGTGGTGCATGTTGCAGCAACACAGCTGAACAAAATCTCACTCTAAACAATAGGACATATTTCGTTTGCAACCATATTGGGCTCAGTTCATGTCTGTGTGTGATGCTCGTCTTCCTCTCTCCACAGTATATTTTTCTGTGAACTGTTTGGCTTTAAGGTGCAGCATCATCAGCCGGCAGCAAATTTTGGTTGTTACGTGTCTCAAGGCTTTAAAACTTCTGCGTATATCGGGCGTATACTCAGTTATTCTGAGGTTGTTCCCACTGAAATGTACATGCAGAGAACACAAAACAGGAGGATGTGGATGAGTTACCTCCTCCTCCTCTTCCTCCTCCTCCTCCTCCTCATCCCCTCTGCTGGATTCAACTCATCACAATTAATGTTTCTATGTGTGAGTTAAATCCCAAAATAAATGAAAATGGGTGTTAATGTGAGATGATAAAGAAAAGAAATAAGCGGCGGTGCAGCTCCCCTTAGAGGAGGAGTGATGTCACATGGGGAGAAACGAGGAGAGGGGGGGTCTGACTTCTCAACCCCTGTTCTGGTTAATCTGATGGGGGAACAATCCACGAGTGAGCGGCGGCAGCAGCCAGCAGACAGTGGGTGAGCTTTCTCTATCTCCCTCTTGTTTGGCTCTCATATCTCTCTCCCTCCACTTCTCCCTCCTCTATCTCTCTCCTCTCCTTGCTCCTGCCGTCTCCTCTGATAAATCTCTCACCCGCCGCTTTTCGCCTCCTCCGTCTCTCCCCATCTCTTCCCCTTCTCGGCCAGTCTATCTATTCCTTCATCTTCCTCCCTCTTCTTTTGTTTCTCCCCCTCTCTCTTCCTCCCGTCACTCCCTCTTCTCTCTCCCTCTTCCTCACTCCGCCTGCAGGACTATTCAGTAGATTAAGTTCAGCGGTGGCGACAGTGTTGCTGATTCAGCCATATTCTTTCAAATGACCCAAATCCTCAGTCTGGAGAAACCTCATACGCACACTGATTGCATTTTTTCCTCCCTGTGTCTGTCTCTGCTTCTTTTCATGCACACAGACATACACAAATACACACTTCTTATTGATCTCTGAGAGTTAGCCTCTTCCTCCTTTTTTTTTGCAAATCCTCACTGTTTCTAAGCTCTGTGTGTGTGTGTATATGTGTGTGTGTTTGCTCTCTCTGCAGTTGCTATATCAATATCGGTAGCAAACCTGGAGGCTTATTTCAGGACTATTTTTCCTCACCGTCTACAATCTTCTTTGTTTCTCCTGATCACAGTCGAGCTGGGTTGGCATGTTCACGAAGATAAGGCCGTATTTTTTCCCTCTTCAGCCGCCACGTCAAAGCCGCTTGATAGAGACTGTCTTCACAGCCGTGTCTACAAATGAGTTTTGAATACCGCACATTGAATGTCACTCGCAAATTGACGCCCTGACTACATACATTTTCGCTTTCTTTGATACACCCCATATTTTGCTTTTGTTCTGTCAGGAACATGGCACTTTTATTGGCAAGACTTGAAAGGAAACAACAAACTAAATCAAAATTTGCATACGTTATTCCCATGATGTTCGACAGCCCGGCGTGGAAGCAAGTTTCACACAAAGTTGCGAAACTAAGGAAACAAAAGTGTCATCGACAAACTCTAATGAATGATTCTTGGTCACTGATTCAGTTTAATTGGAAAGACTGTTTCTTATAGAGGCTCTGTCGGGCTGATGTTTAGCAGGTACAGCAATAACTCTCTTCAAACCATATCACATGTATATTAAAATATTGCTAATGTGCAAACCCCATTGAACATGTGTTGGCTTTTATTTTGAAAGAGGTCTGTCTGGCTGCGCTGTAAACAAAAACAAGGGGTTACTCTTGCGTTTTATATCTGTGTTTGCTCAAGGAGCGTTTGAAGTCATATTAAACCACGTTTGCTGTTCCCATGGCAACAATGGGTGTTGCCAAATGGACCATTATGAAATTTTATGGATTGTAACGTTCAACATCCTCCCTATGCAACTTTAACAGTGGAGGATATTACTTGTGGGAGTCTGTATTTTACAGGTTGCGTCCAAATCCCAAAAAAAGATTGTGTCTTTGTAGGACTAAAGTCGTACTTGGTGTAAGAATGCATGAAAAAGAGTGATTGACGTGTAGGCCAGTTTCCTGTTTTTGAAAGGGTGAGCGACCACATTTCAGATTCCAGATATCAAAGTAAATCTCAGCGCCGTGAGTTCACCTCATACTTGACACTTTGTGAGCTCCAATTCAATTCCCAAGAGAACATGGACAACGATACAGATGAACAGAGAATGGCTGCGGTAGCATTGTAACCACAAGAATATCCACCTGTCCTTTCTTTGAACAGTTGGAATATAGTTCATATGTGACTCTGTGCTCGCTCTGACACTCAGATCCAGCTCATCACAGAGCGTTGTGCTACATGGATGCTCACAGCAGGGTCGTCACCGGCTGGAAAACAAAGGTTTAACAAAGTCTGACCGTTGAAGGGGTGAAGTGTAAGCAGTGTATGCTCAAATGAACACACCAATACACAAATTTGCTTCCAGTACTTGCTTGATTTGGGGTCATATGTTGGCATCTTGAGGGGCTCCCTGTGTTGACACCACACTCCAGAAGATCTAAAGACCCAATAAGTCACCGCTTGGTCTTAGCTCTTAGCCCTACCCCTAATTTTGCATGTTAAAGGTGTAGGGGTGTCCTGATTGTTGATGAGTCGGAGGTGGAGGGCCAAGTGGTAGAGCTGTATGACCCTCGAAATGATCCAGAAGTACACTACAAACAGAGGGGTATGAGAAATTTCCCATTATTTTGTGTGAATCGACGGCAACATGGAGGCAAATGCTACAGTGGTGGCGTAATAATCATTTGATCGTCAGTTCAGTGTCGTTTATAGACCGCTTGTTTATGACAAATGTAGCAAAAAAACACACAAGTTGTTGCAACCGTGCCTCGAAAAACAGAATCGTCCCGTATTTGAAAATAAAGTTACACGTCCTGTATTGACATGAAAATGGATGCACTTTGCCCCATGCCCCATGTTTAAAAATCGCTTCTCATACGCAAAATTGTTTCACCACACCGGGAAGTGTAAAGGCAATCAGGTTTTTCGGCCGTGCCAACTAGGTGTCCATTATTTATTTTTCAGAGAGTTGGCAAACCTTAGCATCGCTTTAGTGTAACATTCACGTGTCGTGTTATACCCATCAAAATTTGAACATGACTGCTACTTGAGAGGACTACAGCTGCTGAGGGCGGGGGGGAATTGTTTGTTGTTGCTAAAGTTGTCATAGCACCATTGACGATCGCCGATGACGTAAAAGGTCTCTAAGGGTTGTCCCACTTCATTTCAACCCCCGCTCCTTGCAACTCAACTTCAAGGGGTAGGGTTGAGGGGTAGGGGTTAATATCAGAAATGGAATTGGACCTTCAACTTTACCTAAAGTTCATTCAATTTTTTGTTGGCCGGGTACCTCTGAACAAATCCACTGCAGGGTTTTTTGTTTTTTTTTTCCTCCTCGGCGGCACATAAATGTCGTTTTTCCTCTCGTGTGATATACTATCTGGGTTATTACCAAGCGTGTAGGTGTTAAAATGGAGAGGAGCATTAAAAAAAAGAGAGAGAAGGAGAGAGAGGAGCGACAATGAAAAGAAGGCAGAGTGAAGAAGAGACAGACGAGGAGTGTGTGAAAGTGGCAGAGGGGGCGCGGGAAGCTGGGGTGAAAAATATGAAGGCTCCGGCTGTCCCAAATTCAATCACGCTAACGTCGAGGAACATTCTGAGCCTTTTTGATCAATTAATCTAGCAGATGGCACGATTGCAGTCAAGAGAGATAATGCTGAATGAGTGAGCGGGAGAGAGGAGAGAAGCAGGTGGAAGGTGTGAAAGTTCCTCCTTTCATGTGAAAGCTGAGATTCTTTACTTTGAAACGCAGCGACTGATAAGACAGAGAGAAAAGTGTCATGTGGAAGATAGACAGTTAAGAGCAGTGTGTGTGTGTGTGTGTGTGTGTCGGGTCCTTGTATTGTGTGTTTGTCGTGAAGCAGAGCAGCAGATTGCTAAAGAAAAGGCAGCTGAGGAGCTTAGCTGGCGGCCACAGATACAGAGCTAACATCCAGTGATAATCAAAGGAAGACGGAGCTAAATTCTGTCTCACTTGCTGAAGCTACCTGCTGGGCATCGCCTGCCCTCCCCCGTCCCTCCTCCCTGCCTCTCCTCTGAGCCGCTGTGTGCTATGTAGATTTTGAATATGGCTGCTTTATGTTATCATTTGAGTGGGCTAAAGACGAGAGGAGAGAGAGGGAGGCGATGCATTCAATTGACAGTGAGGGAGCGGGAGAGCTGCACACCTGAGGTGCAGCTGTACCTTTAGCTGCCATACAAAGAGTAGAGGGTGTGTTACTGAGGGTACTGTCAAACATCCACCTCTCTCATTTGTCTTTCAACACTTAACTTTTTTTATTTTATTTTTTTTCCCAGACACCTCAGCGCAGGAGCAGAACCAATCAGGGTCAGGCTGACTGCGGGTTTACCTTAATTTACACCCTGTGCATAAGTAGAGACAAAAATCAAAACAAAAACAAAGGCAAAAGGCGCTGCCGGGTTCTGGATTAACCACAGGCTGTTTTATCTCCGAAATAAATTGCCTTGTAGACAAAAGAACTAATTCGCGGGGTTAGAAAAACAAGAGGAACTCGATGAGGAGCGTTCTCCCTGCACGTCAGCTCTCTCTCCCGCCGACGCAGCGTCTCTAATCAATGAATATTGAGTGGCTCCCGCCACCAGCATTTTAAAGGGAGGGAGCACCCACCGTCATTCATATCTCATTGATATATTCTTGGCCTATTTTTCCTCTGTAGTCTTCCTGCCTTCGTGCTCCTGAAGCCTCAGTCAGAGGCGTTAAAAGTTTCTCTGCTCTAATAACTGTCTTCTAACTTTCCAGCTGTAATGACTGTAGGTGTTTTGCTCACTTGATTTTTTTTTTTTGTAACCAAAAGGTTGCAGAGGACCATGTTCCTCACTGTTATTTACTTTGCCTGCGTTTCTTTTTCCTCGTGTTTGACATTCACAGCTCAGTGGCGCAACAAGCCCGAAGCACGACGGCGTGGGCCTGTTTCTGAAGAGGGGGGGAAACACTCGTTGCAATTACACAACCGCATTTACACAGCGTGGCGTGTGTTAAATGCACGTGTGGACCACACACACACACAACCACCGAGCTGAACCAGACAGAGCATGTACCACTGGTTAATAGCCCAATTTATTCTGAGAATATTACTTATTAATTTGCATAATGATTCAGATGATTCAGACATTTGTTAGAGGCGGAGTACCATGATTGATGGAAATTTAATTATGACACCTCTTAGTTATTAAACGGTAATCAGGCTAAGCCACTTATCTTTAATACTTACCTTTAGCACACAAGGGCTGGAAGAAATTAATGGCGGTCTCTGGTCTCAAACTTGAATCATTGCTTCGTTATCACGCCTTCAACAGAACGCTGGGTTCAAATTTGGCCAAAACACAAAGATTCCTACGAATCAGTCTTGACTATATGTATTTTTTTTCTTATACCTGTTATTTCTCTTAATCCAGGGGAGGAATACTCTAATAGATACACAGAGACAAAGTTCAGGGCATCACTGTACTCTATTGTACTACACTGAGGAGTATTTCTCAACTGGATCTGTTTAAAATGGAGACTCGCTGTTGTGTACTTTGGTTTGTTTAAGAGGAGGAGTAGACTCCCACCGAAACATAAATTGCTTTGACAAATCACAGTTGAGCTCGGCAGGCATTTATCTGCCTGTGCACAGCTAAACATGCTGGTTGTGATACGGATACCACATCAGGACTTCAAAATGTAAGCAACCAGAGATAAAATGGCAGAGACTCAAAAAGATTGCAGCGGCAGCTTTGAGCGCTGAACCGAAAGTAATTATGCAGTAATACCGTTGAAAATGTCACATCTCCCTGTTTACATTCTTTCAAGGGGCCTGTTGTGAAAGAGCTGTTGGTTTTTTTTGCAAGGAGTGAAAAATAAGCAGCAGTCCTGGAGCACAATAGGAAGAAGCAGACCTTTATGCTGCAGAGTAAGTCGTGCTGAGAGCTTTCTGTTCCGGTGACAAGAAGGTCTTACAGAGCATTCACTCCACTGAACCCAACTTCTCCAAATCTCCTCTTAATTCTCCTTTTTACCATCTTTGGAGGCAGCCACTGAGCTGGAGGGTCCCAGTCCATCATTATCTATTATGTCAGTGCACACTAGCACCAGTAAAACTCAGAGATTTACAGCCTGTTTTTTCTCCAGAGGATATTTGCATATCTGAAGTTGTGGCTGGGGCCTTCAGAAGGTGATAGAGTTCAGGATCGTGACGTCACATCACAAAGCATTTTGGGATTCATGTCTGTTGAAGATAATAATGTAATAACAGCTCATAACATAATAAATTTGCCCTTTTTGAAATGTAACAGGCCAATAGTTGATGCATTTTATGTATGAAAAGCGGTTTATAAATAAAGTTTGATTGCATTGATTGATTGAATAACGTAATAACTGGCCAATAATGTAATAAAAGTCCTGAATCGATAACATAATAACTTGTGACTAATGATACATTATTGACTAAGTTATTACATTTGCAAAGTTTTTTTTCCTTTTACCAGGCCAATAACGTAATAAATTATTAAATTATACGTTATTAGCAAAAATGCCAATGCCAAGATGCCTGACTGTCAGGCAAAATTTTCAGCAGATATTCTAGTTTCAACATGATTGAGCTAGCAAAGGAGTTTTGTCTTGCTATGCTATGGTATTTATTCAGTTTCACGATGTCTAGAAAACACAAGGCTTACAGGGACTAGTCAGATCTCATATATTTCCACTGAAACAGAGAGAATACTAGCAAAAAACTTTAATATTTTGAGAGCAAGATGGTCACAGTATGAAGACATTTTGATTATACATTAATTTAGTCTGTAATAGTATAATCGCATACACTACTCTGTGATCAAATGCAGCTTCAAGTCGAAACCTTTTTACCTCAAGGATTTTTCCTAATGAGTTACTCGAGGTATTGTTTCAGCAAAACCTCATTCAGTGAATCAAAATCTTCATGTTACTGCATTACACTAAAAAACTCAACTCTTCATATAACTATGTCAAATTAAAAGCCTTTTTTATTTTTTTATAGGGGCTTTTATTGTGAAGCATTTGCAGGTACAGCAGGGTCTGTTTACACTTGGTTTTAAGATGCATCTATGCTGAAGTGGATTTTTAACATGCGTCTCCACATTGTTACTATGGCAACATAAGGTGAGTGCACAGATTTTACATAACTCGTCAGTAGAGCGAACAGTTGGTACAGTTAGCTAAAAGAGAGGAGAAGGTAAAATTATTCAGGACCTACAGGTTGTAAACAGGGTCGACATGTTTAGTTTCTGTTTAAGAAAAATCCCTCTGAATGTTTTAACAAGACAGTGTTGCTATTTCACCACAAGTGGGCAACAGTGTTCAGTCTACAGCATCAAAACATCTGGATTATTCCTCAGCTTGTAGATGGTGTCCTTTATTTCTTCATGTCAACGAAAGATTATTAGAGATCTGGCTTTTAACTAACTACTGGGGTTTTTTCATGCTCAAACAAACAAGTGTTCAACTCTGCAAAATGTTTAGCGACAACATATTGCCTTCGTTTTTCTTAATATATCTTCTGGCAACGAAACTGAGACAAATATTTCTGGTGATGTTTATGCGACTCAAAACGCTTTCGTACGGTCTTTTTACGGACTCCATGCAAAGGGTTTTAATGGCCTGAACCCAAGCGCACACACAGGATTTAAACCCCTCATCTCCAGTGTGCAACTTTGTACACCCACCATCCACCCTGACCTCCTCACCTCAACTTACATGCAGCACAGGAACAAACTGCAGCGCTCTGTAGGCTGGTACAAGCACCGTCAAATGCGCCTTTCCTCCAAAATGGATCTGGCAAAACACATTTGGGAGAAGGGATCAATGTTACTCCAAGATGTCCTCAAATAGAAATAACAGACAACATTCCCCCTGCTGATTACATCACCGCCTACGCCTTTCCATATTTTCGTATGACAGGGCTTCCCGTCCCCAGACAGCCACCCTTATATCATCTTTTTTTTTTTTTTATGTGATAACGTTATTCTAAGACGATCTATAATAATGTCAATAATGTTCGGGGAGGTAGCTGCTTTGTACGTTGAGGAACAAAGACAGAGGCAGCTTGCATAACTTCAAGCTAATCAGTTGTAAATAGCAAACAATTATGCAATGCACTGGGTTATGCAACAACGTTAAACACAAGGAAACAAAACACAGCAGAGGGCACAAAAAATAAAGTAACGATAATAACCAACTTCACCGGGAGAGAATAAAAAACTCTCTTATTAGACGAAGGAAGGTCGGGCAGTTTGAAGTGGGATCACAACAACACCAGAGCGTGCATTACTGAAATATTAAAACTCTAAAATGGACAATAACTTGGACAATAAGATAAGCAAAAACGCATTCGAAGGAAACAAGATACGACGGTGAGGCTTGGGATGCAGGTGTGGATACAGTAACTGGAGCATCTATATCCACTGCCAGTACAATTATGTGAGGCCGAAAAAATGATAAGCAAGCCAGTGTGCACACGGAAGAAAAAATAAAACCCACTCTGAGCAAATACATTCAGCGAGATTGTACACTCACACAGACAGCAGCAGACAGGGAGTGTGGAGATGCAGTATCCAGGAGGCAGCCCTCACTGGGCTCCCAACAGTAGGTTTCTACATTAATGCTGTTTGAGCTGAGGTAGGAGAAGAAACTGTAAAACTCCCCTGCCAGGAAGTGAAAATAGATAAATTGTGAGTTTGGATTTTCAAGGCTTCCACAGAATTTGCTTCCCTAATCACACGAGGGAGAGTCGATTCCAGAGATGGAGAGCTCGGCTGGAAAACACTCTGCTGCCTGCTGATTTTTTCTCGAGTCGGCCGGGTAACCAGCAGACTGCAATCTGAGGGCGCATGAGGATACAAAAGAAACGCCGAGGTCAGACAATATGATGCTGTAAGCCCGTGTAATGACTCCTGCGATAACACAAGCGCTGGAGTCATACGTGGCCGTGAGCTGCGAGCTCAGCCTTTGCTGTATTTGAACAAAGCTGGGATTTTGTGCAACAGATTAAAGAGTTCTTCAATTTTTAATGTGATAGTGAAATGAGAGCAGGCGCCATAACACATTGTTAGAGTTTTAACAGTGACGTTCGGATAGTAGCTCATTTAAATATCTTTGACGGGAGGGACTTTGTACTTCCCTCTTCCATGTAGAGATTCAGAGAAACACAGAATAAAATAAAACTGAAAAAAAAAAAAGCATTTCCATTTTGCCATCATTTTCCCGCTTGTCCAACTGATATTAAAAAGCAATTAAACCGACTGCTGCAAAACCACAAAACACCCTTTGCTGAACAGGTTAGAGTTACTGAGAATGAGTCGTTGTGCTGCTGAATGGGATCCAACATGTTAACAGGAGCTCATGGTCTGAATAATATCTGTAGTCCGGGTACAGCAGTGAGCATTAATGCAGAGGGCACAAGTTAACCTTCTCCATGTTTTATAATTATGAACAGCAAAGCTTAATGCAAATTTTGTAGTGTTCACACAAAAAATCTGTCATATGGATTTTATTCTGTAAATTTTGCAGTTTTTTAAAATAAAAATTGAAGTAGGCTATAAAATTAGATTAATTTACTTAAAATTTCATAATAATCTGCAAAGAGTATTAAAATACATTCACAAATTTATATTTTTTTTATGAATATCTACTTTCTATTTAATTAAAACTGATTAATTCCAGTTTAATACTGGAAATATATTTCAAAAGTCTGACACAATTAGTATTAAAGGGGGGGTATTATACTTTTTCCAGATATATTGTACCACTCTATGGCATACTCCAATGACTATGTTACCTTAGGTTGATCTGTAAATGCTGTAAATAAAAAAACAACCTTTATGAAATTTGCCCTTGCATCATGTCCGTTCTGAACGCCTCGATATTGGACTCTGTCTCTTTAAGAGGCTCCGAGCCTTTCACACTCTCCCCCTTCAGCACGCTGTCCATGACGTCATCACAACACCGTATTGACAACTTTCGCTGCATTGTTTTGGAAAAAAAAGTCATTTTTTATCACGTTTGAGCGATGGCGACACAAGATGTTGTACAGCCTTACGCGTACGATCCTGTGTCCGACCCGGAAAGTGCATTTTCTGATGAACCGGAGAGAATTCAGAGGCTCTTACAGGACGTGTCTGCATGGTAAGTGCGAGGCTACTACGCTTGCAAGCCTTACTGCAGTACACGCCAAACATACACACGCGTAGCATAGCTGTCTCCTACTGTACACAGATGTACGACAGGTGAAGCTAGGAAATGCTAACAAATAAATGTGACGTGAGAGCAGTTCAACTTACCAGTGCAGGCTGCAA
>OOFC01001823.1:12161-32218 GCA_900323345.1 Pseudochromis fuscus | reverse complement strand
ATGTCGGGCCACCCGCACCACCACATCAGCCAGTCGTCGGGCCACCACCATCATCACCACCATCACCAGGCGTACGGCGGCTCCGGCCTGGCCTTCAACTCCTCTGACTGCCTGGATTACAAAGAGCAGACTGCAGCCTCCTCGTGGAAGCTCAACTTTAACACCACAGACTGCTTGGACTACAAAGACCAGGCCTCCTGGAGGTTCCAAGTCTTGTGATCTGGCTTTTTTTTCCTTCCTCCTCCTTCTTCCCTCCCTGCTCGTCTGCTCCCTCTGCTTTTATTTTCCAGATTAGCTTACTGCTCCTTTCTAAAGACAAAAAGAGTTTATGAACCATAAGATAACAAGATAGCAGCAGGAATGCTCAGCAGCAATTGGACTTTTTTTTTTTTTAAGTTCCTCCCTCTCGTCCTCCACGTCTCTAAAAACAAAAAGAAAAAGAGAAACAGTCAAGTCCTGTGAAGGGAAGAAAACATCGGGATCCTGACAATGAAGAAAGGGTTTTTCTTGGATGAGCTTAACTGTTTTTCAAAAAGTCATTTCAACCAAACTCCTTTAAACCACCAGCTCTCTGGATGGGAGGAATATTTCCCTCTGGTGCACCGATAGGAAGAACTGCCTGCAGCGCCCTCTTTTACCTCTGACCCAATCAAAATCCTGTATAGTTTTTATTTCTGGAAAATTTGTTATTTTAGGATGACAGAGATTTTTAGTCAGCTGCGCTGAGGAGCTGAAATCTGTAAATATGTATTTGGGTCAGTTACAGTGACCATGTTTAGTTGGTGTTTTTTTTTCCTGAATTTGAAATTGTTTATTACCACTTTGGGAGTAAAAGAAAAAAAAAAGAAAAAAACTGTATGTAAATCTTTCCAAATATTCCAAAGAGAACAAAATTGGCCATAAAGTTCAGCTTTTATATTCATTGTTTTACTCAGAAAGAAATGATTTGAAATGTCTTGGAAAACTCTAAAAATATAGATGCAGAACTATTCTGGGCTTTAGTCCAGGAGGCAGTTTCCAGATATTATTATTATAATTATTATTATTATTCTAGCCTCTTTCCAACCAGACCTCCTCTCTTGGGCATTGTCGTGATATTGGACATGTTTGAACCGCAGCACTTGGTTTGATGCTGGAGTCAAAGCAGTTTTTTCTTTTTTAATTTTTTTGGAGAGGAAAATGTGGAAAAATTTTTAGCTCCAAAAATGACAGTGAGATGTTGAATGTATCTTTAAGGCGACCACCCTTACATACATGTTCATCCAATAAAGATCCGTTAAGTCATATTTATTTTTTCCACAGTGGATTCTGTCTCAGTTCAGCTGGAGTCAACTTCTTTTTATTTATTTTTTAATTACAAACTAAAGATTGCTGTTTTCCTCTCATTTGAACTAGTCACACTTTTATTTAAAAGCTTGTTGATTTTGTTGTTTCCCCCACTCCCTCTCTAATTATAACGGGGGTAAATGCAAATTAGTGCGTAATTAAAAACAAGCCGTGAACGCATGTTAGGTCTGCATTTCCATTTTAGAGAGCAGCCGTTTAATCCTCTGTCTCTGGCTTTAAATTGAAATACTAACATCTTGTGGTTGTTGCTTTAAGGGGAGACGAAGTGTCTGTTTAAACTTTAAAAAAAGCCCCGAAAATATTGAGCCGGGAGACATTTGATTTGAGGCGTAATTGAATGCAGCGCTGTAATGGCGTGATAATTACTCCTGCGCCCTCAGTTGGTTTTCTCCAAAATAACCTGCAGGAATTTCACCGCCTCTGATGCGGTAATTACGTAGGTGGGGCCAGGTTAGGGGGTCACGTGTAAGTGTGTGCGTGTGTTTAATGCGTTAATGCTCGCGGCCATAAACGCATTATAAAAAAAAAAAAAAAAGAGGGGGAGGAAAAAAATGATCGCGTCAGTTTCTTTGGCAAGGTTGTTTTGTACGAGCGTGTTTTTGAGGCAGTGAAGGCCGCACTGAGAAAACTGGGTTCATGTTAATTATTAATTAATTGCCCCAATATAAAAACACAGCGTCCTTGTAGGAGACATTATTACCCCACTTTTCTGTTTTTAATTAAGTTCGCTTTTCTTCTCAATTTGGCTTAATTTCTGTTTTAAGTGCAGTCAGTGCTCTTGTGTTTATTATTTTAACTTTCTGTTCATAAAGATACTTATTAGGACTCGTTTTGCATAATTAATAGTATGAAACAACGCGAGACATAGAAAAGCAGTAAATCTTCACATTTAAGACGTTTTTTCGTCTGAAAAATGACGAAAATGATCGTTAACTAGAATTAACAGTATGTGGTTAGTGATAGTAAAAGGCCAAACACACACATCCCGGCTTCATATGACTTATTTTAACACCGGAAGTTAAAATCCAAAAGCCAATTTCTGACGAGTAACAGTGATCGGATCAGTTATAATTCAAAGTGTTGGTTTTTTAAATGACATTTTGTGTATTTGCCACAATATCAGAGGGTAAAATGTCTCACATCTTTTAGAAATGTGTACACTCTAAACGTGGAGCCGCGTTAAAATGTACATTTCTTGATTTTATAAGTAAAATGTTAAAATCACTGAACTAAATGATCCAAAATAATTAGTAACATATTAAAAAGCCGGAAAAACGGAGCTATTTTATTATTTTCTCGTGTTGAAATTACATCTTTAGACTCTAAAAATCCTCCAATTGAAACAGCCTGAGAGAGAATCGTGTAAAAAGGTCACAGCTCGCTTCATTTTAAAGGCCAACCAGCTCCAAAAATGGAGACTAGTAATCCTCCATCAACCTGCTCAGATTAAGGTCCTGATCGATCCAGACTGCAGGTCCCTGAGTCTGTGGAGAGCAGCCTGATCCAGCTGCAGCCTGCTCTGTTGTTTCCCTCTCTCTCTTTATGTAAATGAATCCCGCAGCAGCTGAATAAATATCTGCCGACCAGGACATTAAACATGTTTGCGCCAAGACGCGCAAACAGCGCAGCGAGTGTCCACCAACAGCGGCGGATTTGTTCGGATTTACACCGGGAAACAAACATTTGCGGCCAAATCTTGCGCGATTGTTTAAAAGGAGTTTGAGAAGAGCCACAGGTCTGTTGTGATGAGGCAGCTGCTTACCTCCAAACACCTCCAGAGGAGAAGACAGAGGAGCCATGGTCCGGATAAAAGATGGTGGATGGACCTATTCACACGTGTGAGCACGCGCAGGGCACCTGGAAGAGTTCACTGATGAAACAGCTGCGGAGAAAATCAAAAAACACACAATACAACAGCTTAATCAGACTTTTGGTTTGTTTCTGGAACAAACAATAAAACAAAACAGGGATTAAAACCAAAATGTGAAGAGAGAATTTGAGGCCTTCACCTGAACGGACACTCCTGTAAACACGTGTATCTCTCACCAAAATAAAAGTGCAACATTAAAACGCCTTACTGCGGAAAACGTACCTCAAACGTAACGACGTCACGTCTGGTTTAAAAATGAGGAAAAATAAAACATGCAGATTTTTCTTTGGTCAACATTTTACGTGTTGTCAATATTTAAATCTCTTCTCTTTAGTAGCACATTTAATCTTTAAAATAAATCTAGCTCCAGTTACTTAAGTTGAAGGAAGTTTTTGGTGGTTAAATTGGATGATATACAATCTTTTTTTACACTAAACAGCAGGGAAATACATTTCAAATGTAATTTTAAGAGGGGGAATAAAACTATTCAAATGTTAAAATTAAATTCAAGCCAAAAACAAACTCTTAACAGCTGGAATTAAAAGAAAAAAAAAGAATAAATATGTTTTCTCTGCTTCTTTGTTTCTAGTTTTTGTTGATTTGGGACTTTTAACACTGCAGCCACGTAAATACTGAACTCTAAAATGTACTTTTTAACTATCAAACACACAAATCAGCTTCATTTACTTTTTGACATCTGAATATTTAGCTGCTAAAGTGACACTAAATGTATTAAAATCCACCTTGAATCCACCTCCCCTAACCTTTAAATCATCTCTGACACAAATCCTGACAGGTAGTATGGAAATAATAACCAACCCTTTAATTCTTGCATATATAAATCCAAATTACTCACATCCATCACACGTTACCTTTCTCTCCTCCTCGTAAATGTGTTTCCTCGATATCAAGTTTCACATCAACAACTTTCTGGAAACAAAAGCCAAATATGTTGATGCTGAAACTGTGATGAAGCGAGAACTAAAACCACGTTGGAGAAGGTTCACGACCGATCAAGCCGATCGTATCAGCTCGTTAAATAGTTTCTATGTTGAAGTCACGTGTTTTTATATCTGAAGTCTTGGAGCTTTCAGAGGATTTTAGGTAAACACGAGCACTGAAAGTTGTTTTGAGGACACTGTAGGGTCACTTAAAGCCTTAAAAACTAAAGTGATTTGTTACAATAAGAATATTCCAGCTGTTTTCCTGCAGCTGTATCAAGTCCACCATCGAGTTTTAAAAAAGGGGGACACTACTGAACCAGCTGAGTGTGAGAGTGTTGTTTTAACCTGAGCTGAGAGTCTGACGCCTTCACGTTCTGTTCAATAAGACGATCGATCGCATCACATCACCGCCTGTTGTCGACCGTTTTGACCTTTCGGCCTCTCGTCTGCTGCGGTGAAGGCGTCTGAGTGTGGGTGGACTGGAAACTTGTTGACATTTTGTTCACACTTTGTCCAGGAGGTGAACTGGAACACCGAGCTGGACCGTTTTCTTTTTTCTGTTTGCATGAGTGGCTGCGATTTGTATCTAGGAAAGAGAAAGAGAGACAGACAGAAAGATAAAGACAGAAACCGGACTGATCCTCCACTATTTGGTTTGTGAGACCTTGCAGGCCTCGATGACTGTGTGTGTGTGTCTGTGTGTGTGTGTGTGTGTGTGTGTGGACCAGGAGATGCACTGATAGCAGCCTGCATGCTGGGACTGTTTTCTTGTCTTCCATTTCCATGCAGGACAGGAAAGAAAGAAAGAAAAAAAACACAACACTCACACTTGTCTTTCATTGGCTGTTGACTGTCGCCAGACCTTGGCATCCCGGTGTGTTCATAGGCCGGTACGAGCAGCGAGAGGTGGTACACAGGAGGATTATATTTACCTGGGAGGTTAATCTGGGGTCAACTGTACAGCATGGGTGTAGTCCAGGCCACCGTCTCTGGTTTCTCTGCTTTGTCAGGAGAGGCCTCGGATCTCTTCCCTTTAAATTCTTGCATCTTGTTTTGTTGAGTGTCAAGTCTGGACACTGAGGTGGATTTATTTGGTCTGGAAGATCACTGAAGCCACCGGCAACCTCTTGAACCCTTCATCCAAACTCATATGTCAGAGTGGTTTCTGTGGGGGGGTGTTTGGGGACACAGTCAGTGGTCACCTGACCCTGAAGCATGTTGGGAGATGTGGTCATCTCTCTCTCTGTGAACACCTCTGGTCCCTGTTGGCCAAAACTCACAGATCATTTCCAAAAAAGTGAGACGTTCAACATGTCATCCAGTTTTAAATTGTGCGTCTAAAACTGTTCAAATAGACTCACAATTTAAAAACAAAGTACTTTCTGTAGGTGAACAATGTATTAAATATTAATCCTTAACATTGAGACACTGACGACTTCGACACTAATCAAGTTGAGTATTAGTAAATGAAAAGATTTCATGTTTTTTCTCCCTGAGGTCAGTGGAGACTGTTGCTTTCTCTGACGACATCTTCCTCACTTCCTGGTTTCCTTCGTCAGAGAAAGACGGGATGGATTAGGAAGGTATCTGGAGCAGGTTTTGTATGATCTCATCTGGAAAGGATGCAGCAGACCCTTGTCCCAAGTCGCGACTTGTCTCCTCCCCGCAGCCCTCCAGACCTGCGAGAGCTTAATGGAGGATTGTCGTTGGCCTGCGGGCTTTAGCGTTTCCCACCGAGGACGTCGTCTCCACGGATCAACAGATCACCGTCTGACTCGTTTCCTTTTTTATTTTTATTCAGGTTGCTCTTCAGCGACAGAGTGAGGTGGTGTGGCGTGTGAGAGAAATGACCTAACATCGAAACCATACTTGTTGTGACCTTTAACCTTTTAAATCTGAGAGACAATCACAGACATTTGCTTGTGTAAACTCTCTTATAAAGAAGCTAAAAATACAGGAAACCACTCTGTGTGAGGTTTGTTTGGGGTCCTCACTGCAGTAAGTGTAAAATATGAACAATAATAATAAAGTTAGCTAAAGAGTTTTCAAGTAGAAACATTATCTTTGACAAAAAGAAATTTAAATAAAGCATTGCTATGTCTCTAAATAAGGAAAAAATAGTCATATGAGCTGGACAAATATGTATTTCTTTTGTGTGTCAAAAAGTAATTAATCAAATAATCAATTAATTAATCAAACAGTAGATGTTAATCAGCTCTTGCAGGTACCAGACTTCTTATGAAACTAGTCAAACTCACAAAGTATCAGTCTGATAAAACAATACTGAGTGTTTTCTTTCCCATTAAATAAATCATAGCTCTGTACAACCTCAGCCAGGACATCAGGGTTAAGTCTGTTTGACCATGAATCTAACATTTATCTTAACTTCAGTCTCGGCAGAGCCTTCGTGTTTCTCTCTGACCTTAATCTAAGGCAATAAAATAAAAGTTGTGTTAATCAGAGCATCAAAATATAATGTTTGTCTTTCAGGCTTTTTTCAGGAAGCAAAAACAGATATTCAATGCAGATACGCTGAACTATAATTAAGTGATCCTTACGCTGAGAACGTCTCATTCACCGACTCAAGAAACTCAACACTGCTCTGTAATTTTTCCAGGGAATTAGATCCTTCCTATAAAACTCTCAGCTGTGAGTAAATGTGTCTCTTTGATGTCTTTAATGCTCCTGATGTATTCGTCTATAATATTTTGGGGATTTGACTCGTGGAGATCAGAAACAAACCTACAAATCGCACGACCTCGCCCACCTGAGGGGAGGCGGTATCAGTGCAATCAGGGCCCATCATTAGATGTGATGAGGCCTCTGCCGAAACACTGCACAGCTGTTGCACAGAGCAGAGAGGAGGAGGAGGAGGAGGAAGAGGAGGAGGGAGGGGGAAAAAGGCAGATAACCTGGATAATAGCAAGTGCTGGAGGCTTGATTCATTTCCAAATGTTAACAAGGCCGTTTCACAGCTCCAGCACGCCACGCAGTATGTTAATACCACTAATAAGCCTATCTCTGCGAGTCATCTCGGATGGCAAAGATTTGAGCACGAGGCGTTGTGTGTGTGTGTGTGTGTGTGTGTTTTTTTATACAATAAAAAGCTGCTGGCCACATTTTAAATGAAGCATAACTATTTAGGATTTCACAAAGCTGACATAATTGCTTAAAGGGTAACTGAGGAGAGCATTTGGTCTCGTACTTTGTGTTGTGTATTATGAAATTTCATTTGTATTATGAGATTTCACTGTTTGCGTGTCAAAAAAAAAGGACTGCTGTGTAGGCCATCAGAGGGATGGGAGGAACTCCTGCTTGCCTGTTAAGCAATTTTGCAGCTTTTTATTCGAGCTGTCAAGTCAAACAATCGGGAGATAATGCAGCCTTGGTTTGTAAATTATGAACGTGTCAAGAGATGCACTAAAGGCAACGACAGATGCCACTTATCTCCAGCAGCCTCTGCAGTGTGACTGTATCATCAGAGGGGAAATATAACATTTTGATGTTTACATAAGAGAAGTATTAGTATCAGTCAGAAATGTAATTCCTTTCACCCATCCCTCTAGCAGGGGATTGACTCCCCAAAAAACATACAATGATTTTTTTTAAAAAGCTAACAAAACAAAAAAAAAAAAAAGAAGAAGGGAGCAGAAAAGCATCCTCGCTGATCTTCTGTCCATTTCCAACATTGCTTCTTGTATATTTTTTGGTAGAAATCCTCTTAGAATGCAAAGTAAATAGATTACGATACAGTGAGGGATTAGGGCTCGCGCGGCGCTGTCAGATTAGTCGGTGAGCGCAGCGCGTCGACAGCTCTGACACGGCTATGGCTGCTGTTCAGGAAAGGGGCTCCGCGCGATGCTTTAAAGTCGCTGGTTGGCTCCTGTTCATGAATAAAACTGTGGCCCGTAATCTCGGCCAACACACACACACACTCTCTCACACACACACACACACATACACACACACACACAGAGGAAGCCTGGAACATCCAATATCAGTGGTGATGGAAGTATAATAGAAGTCTTTATTTTTTCAGGCTGATTAATGGCGAGGTTTAAAACATTTTCTGTCATGTCTTTAAAAAGGGAGAAGTCGGTGTAACTGTTTTCTTTTAAGGTTCATTTGGTTCAGACTTCACCAAGACAGAAAATAACCTCAACTCACATCCTGTGGGCTGTTTTTTTTTTTTTTTACTTGGCTGAATTTCACAGATACATCATTGGCAGGTCTGGAAATTAAAAGGCTTCTGGTTTAACAAACACTGTGTACAATACGATCTGTAGATCTTCTATACACAGATAATAATTCAGTTTACATATAAAAATACAGACAGTGCTTGAGCTTGTTATTAGTGAGATGTTGTGTTTCTTCAGTCTCCCATTGGGATTAATAAAGTCTCATCTTGTGTTCGTTAGTTTTTCAAACCGTTCCTAAATGAACCACATGAAGCGTCCTGAGGTCGTCTTCATCCTGAGAGACACACAGAAAACAAATGTGGTGTTTAATAAATCAGAATAATCTGGAAATAGAGAAAAACATAAAGTTACAGACCTCTGGATCAGTACTGCACAGATCATTTTACTTTCAGGCTCCCTCAGCTTGATAATAATCTAAATATGAATTTATACTACACTGCTCTGTATATTTTATTTTTTATCATTAATTAAATTGCTGATTTTTTTTCTCTAGATTAACCAATAAACAGTTGTGAAACAGTTCACAAGAGAAAATCATATTTAATTGAATATTATATTTAAGAAGCTGAACCCAACAAATTAATTTTCTCATCTAATCAAGTAACCAAGTGCGGCTCTAATCTGCATACAACAGTAAAATGTAACAATAACTGTGATACAACAGTGACTCCTGACAGGAAACTTTCATATAAAGTGTTTATTTAAAACTCTTTGTCACAGTTTCCATAAAAAACATAATTAAGATTCAAATTACAATCAGTACATTAAGATTGTTATAGAGTAGATGTGGGTGTTTGTCAGTAAATGACAATGATAAACACTTTGGCCTCTTTATTACTAACACCTGTACACACTAATGAACCTGCTCTGCTTTATAACTAACATTTATGATGCTTAAAGTGACTATTTTATGGATAGATTTACTGGTGGATTGCAAGATATTCAGAGTTTTTTAAAAATATTTTCAAAAATATTGACAAAACCGAACATTACTGACTTCATACAAGTTGAATTTATGGTTTGCAGGATGAGGCCACTGTGTGCAGCACTACACAGTTAATCCATGTTAATAGGAGATGCTATGATAACTAACAAATACTACACATGAATAAACACTTATAAATCATTATAATGTGGTATAAACCATTAATAAATGTGTACACAGTGCTTATAAATGCTTAATAGAGTGTTGTGGTCTCTCCAGGTTGGGAACCACAGTACTGTACTATTACAAGATAAGTATTTTATTCAATAACATGACTCTACTTGACTTTTCCAATGTGACTTACGTTCACTCCGTCTCCGTCACTCCCGCTGTTTGCTGCAGAACAAACATGAAACGACAGAGGATGTTGGAGGGTGGTGTTAGACGTCCCTGTAAACCAGCCGTGACACTTTAAACAAGTACAACAGCCGAACATTAGACATGCGTAATCGCACACGACAGCCCTACAGCACGTAAACACGCGCAGCCGAACGCCTGAACAGGTTACATGCCCGCTCAGTAGGTCGGACGCGTCGCCTTCTCGGGCGTTTTAACGAATGTAAACCGTTGTCACTCATGGCGATCTCTCTCGCTCTGAGCCCTGAGTTAATAAGGTTATGATTGACATTAAAACCCCAGCGTGCCTTATACAGATATTTAAAACGGTGATGCAAATTCCCCTCAATAGCCTACAGTCCGGATTATCAAATGACAGAGCGATTTGGTGCCGAGACAATTGCTAATCACCTGAAAAATGGAATTATTAAAATGGAGAGAGCAGCAGGACGGAGGAGAAGTGGAAGTAAAGAAGAAGGAGAAGAAGAAGTAGTAATGTTTTCTTAATGGGTGTTTTTCCTAAATGACCAGTTAGTCATCTCAGACATCTGAGACAGAGAGAGCAGAGCACTCAAGGCTACGTTTAGAGAATAAAAACAGGCTGAATGTCGCCGGAGAATTGCTGCAGGGCTTAAAAACACGGCCCTGAAACTGACATGCTGAACATTATTAGCTGTGATTTATTATAATGGGCTGACTCTCTATCTGCTGTTAGTGGTGACGGAGAATTAAGAGCAACATTCGGGGTGAAACATCATGTAGTTGAATCTGTGATTGTATGAAGTGTTTAAAACCTGCAGTTTGTCATAGATAAAAGTGACGTCTAATCTTTATGGTTGTCTACTGGTATCTGACAAAGTAACCACCAAAATACACCAATGTCCACCATCATCAAAACAACGAACCAATGAGAAGCTACAATTTTTCATCTTCCTAACCAAGAAAAAGGTGTAGGAAGTTATCTTCTGAAAGTAAAGAGACTTGATGTTTGAGTTTCATGAACAAACCTCCACATTTGTCTAAAGGTCAGTCATCTCCAGGTCACTTAGAGTCCTGCGATTCTTTCACCTACAAAGTTTTGATCTCAAGAAGTAAACACCTCCTCAGACACACCTGTTTGTCTCAACATCCTGAGTACATCTGGGCTGATGGTCACCTGCACGGCCTCTGCCTGTGGTCTCCTCTGATTGGCTCCTCCATCAGCACTGAGGGACAAAGAGGAGAAGGTTGTTTGTCACCACATCCATCAAGTAAACCACAGACTGGATCATACACCAATGAGGCAAAACATTATGACGGCTGAGCCTCGTATGCTGCTGGTCATCTTTGTGCCCACTGTAGGTCTGGACTCTGCAAGACCTCTGAAGGTGTCCTGTGGTTTCAGGGAGCAACACATTAGCAGCAGATCCTCAGTCATCCAGGTTGTCCAAGAAGCATCGAGACAGACTGGACTTTGAAGATTCATCAAGATTTCTCATCCAAGAGGATTCTTCAGTTCTTGAGGTCCGGCTGTCCCGACTCAAAGCTACTTGATTAAGTTGTTCAGAGTTTGTCCTTGTTGCAGTTCCTCAGGACTTCTACTCCATCCAACAGGTTGACCACAACATCTAATAGATCCCAGACCTTCACATGTGCATTACATTTGAGCATAAATGAGAGGTAAGCCAATTAGTCAAAGCTATAAATGCATCACTTGTGAATTTACATGGGGCTCCTGCAAATTGTTCTTAAGATAAATACCGTATTTTCCGGACTATAAGCGACTACTTTTTTCCGACGCTTTGAACTTAAACACTGACTCATGTATCGGCGGAACGAAGCTCGTTAGCTTTTTACAAGCTAGCAAGCTCCGTGCCGCCGATACATTTAGCGTCGTCACATCAGACCCGGTCAGACTGGACCACATGAAACTGTTTGATTAAATTCAATAGCGGCTTATAGACAGGTGAACTCAATAGTCCGGAAAATACGGTTCATGATTCTACTTAAAGCTGCGTGGCAAAAAGAAAAATATCTGAATGTTTGTTTTACTTGGTGAGTAGAGTAACCTTGAGATCCTCCTTTCATTTACTCCTCACACAAAAGTTTTCAGAGTTTCAATTATAATTTTAGACATCAGACGATATAATGACATCAGAGCATGAACCAGGTGAAACATGGACACATAATGTTTAAAATTCATCATGATTTAAGATAAATAAGAGTTACCGTCACATCCTTTCTTTTATTCTCTGCGACTTGTATTCTTTGTAGAACCTGTAACATGTCAGAGTTTGGCAGCACTGACTGGATGATACCTGACTTTCATTGACTGCTTTGTTGGGTAACCTTTTTCTTTTGGCGCTCAGGATCATATTCAATAAACAGAAGCTCTTCCCTCTCACCGATTCTGGACATGAATCTAAAATAAATACATCAAACCTGAACGTAAACACTCGGCTCTCCGTCACTCTTGACGAACACCACAATAAGTTTGGCCTCCACTAAGAAAAAACAAAACCCAGCCTGCTTACTCCACTGACAGAGGACTACGTGATGAGCGACAGAGGCCAGCAGCCATCAAAGGAACGTTGGGATGCTTCCCAGATTTCCCGTCTCGTCCTCTCTCACTTCTCGGCTCGCACAGAGTCGGATTTGGGGAATGCGGGAATCTGCGAGGAGCCCCCAAACTGCCATTGTGCTCGCCTCCCTCCTCTTTCTCTGCTCTTTTCTCAGCGAGCCAAACGGGAGAACGCCCGCGCTATAATGCCTCCCCTACTCCATCTCGGCTAAGCTGTCATTGGCTTCACATGAGAAACAATGAAACTTCATCGGAGACCAGATTACAAAAGGGGAGGGGGGTTCAATATAAAAATTGTTCTAAAAGGAGGGGGGAATTGTGCAATAAAAAAGGCAGAGGCTTTGTCTCTTCCTCTCTGTGGCCATTATCTTTGGGGAGGTTTGGGGATCTGCTTTCTTAGCCTCTGTCAGCGGTGCAGGGGAAGACCTGGGGTAGTACGACCGGGCTTTTGGCTGCCAAATCGCCCTAACCCTCTTTACCACTCTTTTTTTCTCTCCTCTCGTTCCTTTTACTGTTTTTAAAAAGAGCTTAGGACACAGCATCTCTGTGTCTCTTCCCCCCTCTCTCTCTCTCTCTCTGGACCCAGCTTGTTTAAATTGGCCGATAGGAAGGGATTTGGGATGGATGGAGGGGGCTTAGAGAAACGCAGAGTGGAAGGGTTGGAGGTGGTTGTGGAGGGGGGTGAGTGCAGAGAGTCATCAGTGTTACAGTCAAACAGCCATGAAAAGCCTATGAGGATGAAAAGAACAAGAGCGCCTTTTTATCTAATGCACACAAATCCCATATAAATACTCCAATACGTTAGTTGGGGTATGACAAGGAATGCCCCTCCATCACTTCCCCCTCCACCACCACCATCCCACAATAATAGAGACGTGGATGGCTATATTTGTATGTATCTGTTTGTGTGTGTGTGTGTGTGTGTGTGTGAGGCTGGGAGGGATGCTTTCAGTGTGTCTTTAGTCACACTGTTTCAACATGTCATTGTATTAAACAATCACTCTGAAGCAGTGAGTTCGGTGTGCACTCCAGAGACTTTAACCGCGGTGAAAAATGGACTCTGGTGGCGTTTTTTAAAAGTGGCTCCGGGTTCAACGCTGGCATCGCTGGAAGCGTAAGACCCGGAACTGATGTGGCTTTGACATTTGAAATGTCACCGGGAGTGTGAAGGCTTTTCGGCAGCAGCCGGGTCATTTGGCCGCAGACGCTCTGATACCATTCATGTATACAGACAATGGGAAATCGCTGTGGGAGAGGACGACGAGCCTCTGAACACAAATGTGTCTGGAGGCCTTATTTGTAGAGGCTGTAACTAAATATTTTGTTTTTATATTAAAGCGGCTCGAATCAATCTTTGTATAATAACGCTTCATGTGTGAAAAAGGGTTTTTACTTCTGAGAAATATCACCTGAAGTTTCAGCTCGTTGTTCTGCCTCATTTGGACTTTGAATATTTACATTTTATGCAGCTCGTTACTTCTAATACACTACATTTATTTTACTGCTTTTAAGACGAACACTTAACACAGCAAGCTTTTAAAATCCAGCATATTGTTAAAGATTAAAACAGTGGTGTCTAACATTATTTCCATCTTAGAAAAAGTGTAGTCACGCTCATATTTCAAGTCTGAAGCTGAAGTCATAAGAAATAAAAGAACTTTGTGGTTTCCCATTAAATTTCCAAGCTCAGATTTATCTTCTGTCCTTGATTAGAAAACTGGATATTAAGCAGCTCCAAGTGTAACATCCTGCTTACACACTGATGCTTCATTATTAATAAGTCAGAGGGAACTATCCTCTACTTCTACTTTGATGCTTTACTTATATATGGGTACTAATATTTATGTACTTTTACTTCAGTGGGGTGTTTCATGCAGGACTTCTACTTGTAATGAGAGTATTTCTATATTACTAACTCTGAATACTGCTATAATAAAAAACTGAATCCAAATGGATGTAATAGGTTACAGCAGTTTGTTTGAGTTTGAACTGTAACTGATGGTTAGCTGTATTTCCACTTCTCTGTTACTGCAGGTTAAATGACAGAAACACATCTGGATGCTACAATAAAAACTGAGTCTAAACACACGATGTTTCGACACATGGTGAATGTGCAGCTACACACAGTACGTACGACTTACTGTGCTGTGGAGGTCGCCGAGTGTGGAGCGTCTGCCTGGTTCCTCGTCGCCTGTCGGTCACTGAAGCTAGAACCGCACACACCATTTCTGCCTCTCTGAAGATCTTCTAAGATCCACACACACATAAAACACACAAGGATAAGGATGAGCAAGAGTTTTCAGTCATTTATCTGTGATGGCAGCACATGGACGACCCAGATTGTGCTGCTGTTTTCCATTGACACCTATAGAAGAATTCACCTTCATGAGGTTGGAAGTTTAAGCTGCTTCTTGTCTTAGATTAAATCTTTGCTCTGCTGCATGTATTTATTACTGTTAGTCCAGCTGTGTGGGTATTCTCACTGATGTTTGTACAGTTTATGTTTCTGAGCCTTTCAATGTCTCATCTCTTTATGGTTTATTGTGGGTTTTTGCCAATTTGGACGTCACACCTTCACCATAAACATTCAATAAAGTTTCCTGAATTGAGACAAGAAGTCAAACTGTGATGGAGGATGTGTGAACAAAGCAGCGAGCGGAGCCGAGAAGGGAACAGAAACAGAAACAAACGCCGCTCTCCTTCAACACACACCGGAGCTAACAGGCTTTCACCATAACGACCAAGAAAACAGAGAGAGAGAGAGGAGGTGGAGAAGTGGATCTCCAGATAAAGCTCTCGTCTCTTTGCCCATTGAAAGGCCCTGCAGTCACATCAGCCTTTGTGAGGGGGAGACAGAACGATCAGGAAACCAACTTGGCTTCTCCTCTTGGCAAAACGCTACTCAAAAGAAAAAGAGATAGAGAGGAAGAGAAAGAGGCCTTCCCTCGCACTTGTTCGCTACTCTGCCTCTCACAATGGCGTATCTATCCAAATCAGCACACTTGTCAGCCAGACAGCTATAAGCGATTTTCAATGCTGTTATAAAAAGGGACCATTTCTAAGCTGAAATGTGTGTTCTCCATTGTGTGTTTACGTGTGTGTGCGAGCGACAGCAGAATCTCTGTTCATCACCATTCACAATGGATGCACATAAATATGAGAAGAGGAGCACAGAAAAACGGCATCTCTGCCCGATCTGATTCCAAGTCTACGACTGACATCCACCTTAAACAACCGCTCGACTCGGGTGTTGAGTAAACAAGTGAAAAATCATCCAAACAATAGCATGAGATGTGCTCTTCTTTCCAGTGTTTCTTCTTTGAAATGCAAATGCAGCCAAATTCTACGCTTTTATTTTTTTAAGTGAAATGAAATAACCCAGGGTGGCAATGGCCTAGATCAGCTGAAAAAAGCCATTTGTCGATCTCTGCAGTCAGATAATTACAGTTAATCCCAGGTGCTACAGGTTTTAAGCCAAGTACAAACCAGTAAAACATTTGTCTAATCTACTAAATCTGGTCAAGAATGAGTCTTTTCACTGACCCTGGTGCAGTTACAGTGATGCTGATTAATGTGGACTGTACTTATTATTTGGGAAGATGTTTATTTGCTTTCTTGTCAAGAGAGACTGAAGATCAGTACCACTGTCAGGTGTGTTTGTATGTAGCCAGGTTACTTAGCTTTGCATGTAGCCTGGGAAAAAGGAGGAACCCGCTAGACTGGCTCTGCCCAACAAAATCCACCTGCAGCATGTGTAACAACCTAATTACATCCCACGTGTTTGTCAGCACAAAAACAAAACTTGTCGACTTAAAAAGCGTACATTGGGAGAAAACGTTCCTACCTGGGAACTAATATCTGCCCTCAAGCAAAGCGCTTGACTTTTGCTGCTTTAGCAAAACTGTTGAGAGGCTGAGTTGAAAGCGTCTGTATGAACCACAGACTGTATATAAAAAGTGGGCTCAGCCACAGTGGCATTTTGAAGCTTCAAGTTTGGCATTTGGACGTCACCATCTTGTTTTTTGGAAACATAACTGACCATATTTGGATTAGAGGGAGGAGCTAGGACAGAGCATGAGGTGGGCACCCACCTGTCACTGTAAAGTTACTGTAAAGCTGGACATTGTAACATGGAGGGCTGTAGGGACTGACTTGCTTTAAGAGCCTCAAGTGGTCATTGGAGGAACTGCAGTTGTTCACACTTCATTATTGGTCATGGTGACAGCAAGTCCAACAAACAAGCCTGGATGTCATTATCACAACAGGCCAGGTGGGATATTTAATTTGTCATGACTGCTCTGGTTCTTCCCTGAGATCTCCTCCTCATAGTTGGAGCCTTATAGGAGCCCGATCAGATGCCTTAATAACTTCAGCAGACTTTTTTCAATCCAAACAAGCAGTGACTCTGATCTCCTGGCTGTACTTGAACTACTCCTCCTCCTCCTCCTCCTCCTCCTCCTCATCATCCTCAGATTTAAGAGTGAATGATGCTTCTATAAAGATAAAGTTTCCTCCAAATGGTGCAGACCTTAACATTGAGTTGGTCTAGTTGGACCAACACCTGTCAGGACGAGGGTTTGGGCCAATGATTTATAAGTTTAAAACAAACTCAAACATCTCCATACAACCTCAGTGCATGATATGCTCTCAGAGAAGCATGTACAAGCATTTTTGATGTTGACTAAAATAAATGCAGCTGAATAAAAAAAAGTTTATCATGTCACTCCACTGACGTCATTGTTCACTGCTCGTTCAAAACTAAACGAAGGTCTTTAAGTGAAGCATTGTTTAAAAACCCTAGAGGACATTCCTGTCAGTGATTATAGGAAGCTTACTTCCTTGAGTTGGGTTAAGTGCCGTACCTGTGGCCTCACATACTCATACCTTCTCTGGAGTTTCATCACATGGTATAAAATATAATATATATTTGAACGTGGGATTAATGAGGACTAATACAGCTATTAGGTGGGAGAGAGGTCAGGAGATTAATCGGGTCAGCCAGATCAATCAAGCATCAATATTACATTATTAGATTATTACTCTGCATTTTAAATAACTTCTTGTAGAAAAACCAGTAGCAAACATAACTTCCTATATAATCTCAGGGTGTAAAATGTACAGGTTTGTGCATGTGGAGCAAGTGTGTGTTTGCCTGTCTGCTTTCATGTTTCTGTTCAGCAGCTCATTACCACATTTATGTAACATTCAGTGTGACCTGCTTCTCAGGTCACACCTAACTGCACACTTACAGTACACATATTTACACAAACACATGTGTCTCTGAGGGCCGCACTGAATTTGAGCTCTACTGTGTGAACAAACAAATTTCAGCCCCTTGTGCCGTGTGTGTTCAAACTGAATTTTTGTCAATTTGGGCCAAAGGTGACTGCAGCTGCACCGTGGGAACTGGTTATTTGAAAAGCAGGCGACACAAAGTCTGTGTTTACTAAGTGCGGAAAGATTCAGTCAAAATGTGATGATGCGACAAACATACCTATAGATGCTATTTGTAGAGGATTTGTATAGCACATCTCATCACGATTATAATGCAAAGCAGGCTGTATTCAGTTATTTGTCGTATATACACACGACACAACTGAGAACAAATATTTATTAGTAGCAAATATTAGTCTTTTGTTTGCAACTCAAAAACTAAACTTCACTTATTACAGCAGATTTTATCAAACATAAAGCTGCTTCTTGGAGACTCGGTCAGGTCTCTGCTGCTCCTGCTGAGGGTGAATGTATAGATGAGTGTGCAGTGACGATGCCAGGGGTCTTTGTATACGTCCATGTGAGTGTAAAGCGAGACACCTGTTCACTGGAGCCCTATGCTTAAAGCGAGCCACCTCATTATTTATGAACTGGCCTTTCTGCTCTGTTAATGCTCTGTCTGCTCGTCTGAACGTTGACACGTGTGGACAGTGGACAGCACCCGTGCACACACACACACACACACACACACACACGCGCGCACACACACACACACACACACACACACGGATGTACACACAGACACTTAGAGAGAGGCATCAGTTTAACCATCATCACTGCCGGCTGTGACTCAGTGTCAATATCCTCCTCATGAGTGTTTCCAAACACATCAGTCAAACCTTCAACCTCGCAGCTCACTGATGTGTCTGTGTTCACTGTGTAAATGATTTTTTACTTATTTGTTTTATTATTTTCTGTTTCTCCAACTCACTTGTTTTAGCTCCACCAGAAGTGCAAATATGTTGTGTTTCGGGTAAATATCTAAGGACTGCCAGAGCTGCAAGAAAAATGTCTGAAACACATCGATGACTTTTTATGTAGCACCGTGCACAAGGTGGTCAGGTCTGGTGTTATGTGCCAGGATCAGGTTTAGATCAGACTGGTAACAGAAACTGGCCGTACAAGCTGACAGTCACTCCTAATGACCACAATCAGCTAAAATACACTGGGTCCAGTCCTTATTTGTGGATTGTACTGTACTTTGTTTTGTCCACCTCAGCTTTCAGTCGTAGACAAACCTCCTTCTTGTACAAGGCTCTACAGTCCATACAACCCACTGTAAAAACCTCCAATCTCTAACTCTACAATCACAAACAGACTAAATGCTTCTGTGGCTCCAACAACACAAACAGCAGATCACCTAGTTCAAAATTGGGCCTCTTTTAATTTGAAGGTTTCAGATGCATATTTCTTTGAGATTCGGGTGATTTTAAACTATGAGGTGAAAGGACTGATTTAGAGCATCCATGTTACTTGTACAACATATCTCACACATTTATTACACAAATTTCAATTCTCCATGATCTAGATTGTATATTTATGTATCAAACTTTTTACAAATTATCTTAAACAATGAAATGTATATTATACAACTGTATGGAATGCTCTATTTATAAATCAGCTTCCAGACCCACCAATCAAAAATAATCTAATGGCAAATTTAACAAAGCTCTTGAAATTTTTCATTCTTGACGCATCAAATTTATGTAATGCTGCAACACATGATAATATTAGTTAATGCTGTATGTAACTGCACCATAAATGTGTTCTTGCTGTGTGAACTTGGAAAAACTAAGTTTAAAGAAGGAAATAAAAATACAGGCAGGGCACATAAGGTCGATATTAATGCACGGTTTAACTTATTTTTTGGTTTTCTTTCCTCATTTAAATTCCTTTTTCTTCATTCACACCTTTTCCCCTCCCCATTTGTTGTTATTTTCTTTGTTTTATTTCTTCTCTCCACTCATTGTTTCCTCTTTTCCTGCTGTCATCCCTCCTTTCTCTGTTTCTTTCTCCTGTCCCTTCCTCCCTCTTTCTCTGCACCGCTGTTGTCCAAGGATAGGACATGCTGCAGGTGATGGAGGTAAATCATCGAGGACATAATTAAGAGGCTTATGAG
The DNA here is from genome assembly GCA_900323345.1 of Pseudochromis fuscus. Classification (NCBI taxonomy): domain Eukaryota; kingdom Metazoa; phylum Chordata; class Actinopteri; family Pseudochromidae; genus Pseudochromis; species Pseudochromis fuscus. Next base: position 12,584 of record OOFC01001823.1, on the reverse strand, counting down.
GAGGAGCGCGCGTGTTACGCATCACATTAGGAATAAAGAAAAAAAAAAAAACTGCATGCAAACAGGCCTCACAGTTACACAAATGCTCATTTTCATTCACTGACAAACACACAGACACTCAGCCGCAGGGGTTTGACCTTATACAGTGGAGTTAAATACCTCTCTTGCCTCATTTGGTTGTCTGTGAGTACACACACAACCACACACACACACACACACACACTCGTACAGCCTTCTGGTGTGTTTTAAGCACTAATGAAGGACTCATCCGACATGTTCATCTAGTTCCCTCACAAATTTGAATGTTTTCTGCTCACCCGTTGGCCCTTGAAGCCTCTGTGAGGATGTGTGTGTGTGTGTGTGTGTGTGTGTGTAAGCGTGCGTGCGTGCGTGTGTGTGTTGGTCCTGCAGCAGTGAGCAGGT
>OOFC01001823.1:0-12141 GCA_900323345.1 Pseudochromis fuscus | reverse complement strand
AAAAAAAAAAAAAAAAAAAAAAAAAAAAAAAAGGGCCTTTCTTCCCTTGCTGGTTTCTCAATGGGAAAAAAAACTTCAGTGTAATTTATTTATTTATTCTGATATTAAAGACTTTGTTTTTCAGATTAAATTTTATTCAATTTTGGATGAGGAAAAAAACTTCCTCTTAAATCAACTACATTCAAAAACTACACAATTAAACTATATACACATATAGATTTTTTGTTGATCAAGGTCATGTAAAGGTGGATGTTTTAACTTTATATTTAATTTTATGAATATGCGATAAAAATGCGATGCAATATCTCACTTTTTATCACCACTACGGATAAAATGACAACATGTTATGCAAGTTTTACATGAATATTACTGTCAAACATGATCTGATTTAATTCTTCTTGGTGCTATTAAACCAGGGTTAGAGCCTGAGAAAATACTTGGTGTTAGATGTAAGAAAAGTGGCTGAGTTACCGAGGTTATCGAGCATCCACCTCCCGTTTCAGATGTGAGGAGAAATAAACGAGCTGCATTTGGTGTCTTTTTGGTTAGACATGATGATTATTTTTCTTACCGTTGCCGGCGATGGCCTGGGCTTCGATTTCATTAGCTTTCCTCTTGGCCACATCTGCTAGCACCACCTCGCCCTTATCACTGGCAACATAATGGAGGTCCTTTGAAGGTAATGCAAGAAAGAAAGAAACGTGAACGTTAATCTAAAATGAATCTAGGCTCAGATGACAATAGGGTTTTTTCTTTTTTTTTTCTTTTTTTTTTTTAGAGGGTTGGGGGGCGGTATTTTGGCGGGAGAAGGAAGAAACAGATGAAATGACAGGAAAAAAATGAGCCGTTTGAAGCCTAACATCAGAAAGAGCACCGGTTTGGATGAAATGCCGGTTCCTCAAAAAACTTTGAAATCAGCCTGCTAGCACCCCACACCCCCACCTACACACACACAGACACACAGACACACACACAGACACACACACACACACACACACACGTGTCTCTCTGGTTTTGAACTAGGGAGGATGTTATCTGTCATATTTCAAAAGTGGGAGAGGAGACGAGGAACTGTTCACCTTTCAGAAACGCCGGTATTCTCTCTTTACCGAGAAACATATCCAGCCGAGCACATTACTATATCAGCCTGCGACAATATTGGAAACAGCGTGTATCCTCTGTATCTCACTGTTTGAGTCTCACACGGCCATAAAGAGAGATAATATGACTAAATGATGTCTGAGGGTGGCTGATTTAAAGCTCAAAGCTGCCATATATTCATTAATAATCACGCTGCATCAGACATCTGTTCCTGTTTTAAGCTGCTCTACACTACAAGCAAAGCTGAGGTCAATTCATCTTACATTTAAATTACTAAAAAAAAAAAACAGGAATAATACAAAGCTTAAAAAAATGCCAGATTTTTTGGGTGTTCTGCTGATGGACACAGTCTTAAAAAAAAACCAAACAGAAGAGCAGAGGAGCTGCTCACAGCTTGAAAAAGGTCCACAAAGGAATATTAAGTTCAGTTTTTTCTTTATGAAGTTTGTAACAATAAATCATTGAAATACAAATATTACTAAATGTTGAAAAACCTTGAGAGTCTTTTCTCACTTTGTTTGGTCAGACTGGTGAAGACATTTGTTTAATTTGCTTGTTATTTAATCGCAGTTTCAGGGACACCAGAGTAGTGTGATTTTTTGCATATTAACAGCAGAATATAAAGCCATAGTTTATACATAATGTACAGCTGTTATGTATTATGGAAGCTTTTCTCATTGAAGTTAATATTAGATGAAAAAGAAAACTTTATACTGTAAATAAAACTGAATCTTAGAACAGTCAGATCCAAGCAGCATCAATGACCCAAACTGTTTTCATTTCTGTCTTAATGGTAAATGTCAAGTGTCTCGCTTGTTCTTTTAAGCCGTCACAGTGAAATCGTGTCTTGAAAAGGTTGAAACCTCCCCGATAAATCATCCCATGGAGTCGTCAGTAAAGGCTGTGAATGTGTAACTCTGCAGGAAGGAAGCAGGACTAAATATGCACATTATGAAAAAAAACAGCTAAACAAATGTGATAAAAATTAAAAGTACATGAATAAGAAAATTCCTGTAACACCTCCTGATTGAACTGACACTGAATCAAACCCTCATCCTGGCACCCAACGAGGGGCTGCTCAGGGTCGCAGGGTTTCCCCAGGCTGAGTGCAGGGCCTGAGGGCCCATCAAAGGGTACAGCGTGTTAAGGAAAGTCTTCCGCCTCAGCGACATCACAGGACATCAGTGCCGTGACTCAGGGCTCGCCATGGATAACCCTCAGCTGGCTAAAGCCAGCCCCCAGCTGAGCCTGCACCCGGCCCTAATAACCCCATATTGTAACCCAGCTTTTGTACCCCCAGAGGAAAAAAAGGGGGGGTGCTGGTTTCCAAAAGAGGAGGGGAGCAGAGAGGGATTGGGGCAGACTGAGAGGGAGAGCAAAGGAGAATGAGGGAGAGAGAGGTGCTGAAATTGAGGAGGATGAATGGGAACAGATTGGGTAATTATAGTGTGGTGCCTGCCCTCTGTGGCGAAGAGTTAGGAGGAAATGTGAAAATGGCCGACAACAAAATGGCCTCAAAAGAAGCTAAATCGGCTCCCAGGACTGAGGTGGCTAATTCAGGCGCTGTGAACGAGGACACGGCCCCTCAATTAGATATGAGTGAGGCTCCTTAATTGATAACAAACAGAGCAGCGCAAGATTAAACAGGCGAGGAGGAGAGGAGGCAGGACGGTGAAACGATGGTGAGGTGAGTGAGGGAGGAAGAGAACGAAGCGAACAGAAAAAGAGACATAAAAGATGAGAAAAAAGCAAAAATCACAACGAGGAGGAGAGAGAGAGAGAGACTGTATGGCAGACAGAACAGAACAATATGAACATTTGATGCTGGGGCGCTTTATTCCAGCTTAGCTGCTCATAATACTGTCTGAATCTGGAGAAAGAGACCCAGAGACAGAATATACGATTGAACAAATGTGAAATGAGAGAGAGAGACAAACTGAGAACTAGGGAGAGAGAGAGGAGTATCAACCCGACTAAGAAGGGATAACAATAATACTGCATATAAAACCATCAGATATTACACCTCTTATTCCCCGACGCTCAAACGCGACACTAATCTTATTTATATAAGAGCTTTAGGGGTTGCAGCGAGCCAGCTAACCGCGCTGATAAAGAGGGGCGTTTTAGTGGGCCATTTTTGGGGAGTAGAGGGGAGGGAGGTGGTGGACGCTAAGAGCCCGATATTGACTGATATTTGGGTTACCTCCAAATAAATGAGGGATTAGGTTAACTGGCACACAGCAGCGCTGACGGGACTTTAACAGTCGGGCTTCACGGCTGTATGTTTGCAGTCTGACGTGTTGGCTGTGGATTCCTGTCAGACGGGATCGCTGGGAAGTACGTACGTAAACATACACTGAGGGTTGCTGTTTTGTTTTTTTTAAAGAATAAAGTGCACAGAGAAGATTATTATCGAGTGATAGATGTATAAACCGAGCATCTTATGAATACACAGGCCGTCTGGAAACAGTGTTATTTGGATTCTTGTTGGGAAAGTTGTTAAATTTGAAAACATTAATTGCTTAATTTATCTGTAATTTTCATTGCATTCAAAGAGAAATTCTTTGATCTATGTTTGTGTATTTGGTGCCAGTACATTTCAAACAACGTCCTTCAATATTTTCCAAAGGATGTGAAACAACTTGTTGCATTTGGCATCAACAGATTTCAGATTTCTTCCTTAAAAAAATATTTTCTTTTGACTTCACTGCAGACTTATCTATTATGTTGTATTCTTTCTGTAGAGATTTATATTTTATCAGAAATTACTACATATTTACAAACTAACACTCAAATTATTACATTTATATACCACCTTTCAAAATATTTATTTGTATTGATAAGTTAAACCATATTTCATTAGGAACAAGGTTTGGATGCAGCTATTTCTAGCTTTTTGATAGGTCCATAAATTACAGTTATACACCAATGACTCAAGACGGTGATGATTTAGGAACCTCAGTATGTAGAGTTGAACACTGAGTGTGCACAGCCTTTTAAGGCAGATTCACTGCAGCCGCTGCAGAATATCCAGGTGTGGCCTCACCTCATCTGCACTTAGTCAGAAATGCACCAATAATAATAAGTCCCACAAACTAACAAAGAAACTGCATTTTAAGTTTTATGGTTACAAGAATGTTTTAAGCTGTCATTTTCATGAACATACAGGACACATGGACACAGTGGGAATTATGCTAAAATACCTAATAAAAAAACAGATCACTGCAGGTGTAATCACTGGACATGAGCACATTCGCTTCACACTTATTTCTGACACACCTGTTATCCAGGAGTCTTGTGTTTGACTTCTATCAGATAGGTGTTAAGGACTTAGTGTCTTAATAGCGTTAATTGCTCATCTGAGTAACAACAATGAGCTTCTTGCCAAAGACGTGCCAGGCTTGGCGTCAGATAACAGAGGCAGATAGGGGGTGAACCCGACAGACGCAGCTTGCCTTACTGCTCAGCGTATCTAACAAGAAACACTACAAGCCCTCGCTAGGGAACAAAAGAGTCGGCATCAGATTCGGCTATCACACAATTTGATTTAATTAACGAGCTACATCAAGAGCCAAAGACAGAAGAAGAATACGAAGAAGACGAAGAAGAAATATGGGAGGGAGGCGGAGAAAGAAAAAACTTGTCGTAGGCTTGACTTGGCTGACGAATGACCTAATTGGTTACATTATCAACTCATTATCGAAGGCTAATTAGGGAGCTACAGAACAGCACCAATTATGAAAAAAATGCAAACGACTGAGTAACCCCCTACTACTGACTCTTCACACACACCCCTAACCTCCACCTCTGCCAAACCACCCCCTTACCACCAGTTCCTCCTCCCCCTCAATTTAGCCCGACACTAAAGTGTTTCATTTTAACAAAAGGTTTCTTTTCTGGAAGAAAAAGGCTTGGAGGGCCTCTATTGTTAGCTGGGAAACAATGGGGCTGGGGGTGGTGGGGGTCTGCTGATGGAGGGAGGGGGTGTGTCATGCTGAGCATTTCTAGAAGAGGTGAGTGTGTGCACGTTGTCTGTGTGTGTGCGTGTGTGCATTTTATCAAGTCGATGGTGCGTTATTGAGTTCTGTGGGCAAGTTTGGAAGTTAGAAAGAGTCGGGTGAGGGTGGGGGTTGCCCTCATTAACCCCCTCCACCTCCACTCAATCGGCCGACCAGCAGGTTAAAGCAACAACACAACCTAATTAGACAGAGGGACAGAGCGAGGGGTTAAATGTCAACGTCCTCTTTCTCTTTCTCCTCTCTCTTTTCAGACGATGAGTTCGCTGCTCTCTTGGTCACTCGGGCAAAAAAGTGCTTGAAAAAGCTTGTTGTGGCTGAGCATTAACTTTGTTACAGATCTGGGATGACAAGGATTTGCAATTATCTGTAGTATTCGGTGAACCAGATGTGCAGAGATTGCAACAATGGACACTTCAAAAGGATTCACAAATACTTTCTAATTCTGTTTCTTAAATTTGTTTGTAAAGAATAACGAAAATCATGTTTAACGTCTGATTAATGAAAGGTGTGAAGACTGATGAGCTCTTTAAGTTGTACAATATGGATAATAATGAAAATATTTTAGCATTAGATGAGATTGGAAAACAGTCCCTTGTGCGATAACACACGTTAAAATGTGGTTTGAAAACAGGATCCAGGATTCAAAATAGAAAGTCAAAAAACATCTGCTGACTGGTCAGATGGCACCAGGACCAAAGGACACATGGTCCAAGTAACTAAAAAAATAAATGGGAAAAATAAAAAAGAGTGAAGTGGCTCCATAATTGAAGTAGTTTTGTAGTTTTTCAGTCGTGCAGACTAGACAGAACCACTGGACAGTGACATCACAGCACTGGATAACATCACATCAGCTTCACACACTCTGGTGTGAGGATTACTTTCTGTATGTTGCACTGAACCAAGTCTTGTCTGTGATGAAACCTTTTTTCATGGGAGGCAATTTGACACAAAGACACGAATTTGAAAGATAATTTTCTTCTTCTGTTGCACAGAAAACTTCATTCAAAATAATGAAACCTGGTTAAAACAGTTGACTGAAATACACCTGTTTTTGTATATTAAATTCCTATTTATTGGTTAATAACTTCTCACAAATTATGACCTCATGTCTCTATTTTAATTTCTCTCATCAACTTCTAGTAAAAGTAAACTCCAGATGCACCCAATGGTCTTAAGCATTCAAATATACTTTTACTCACCTACTATTTACTGCATACTGTACACTCTGTCAGTCCAGGTGTTGTGCTGTGTACAAATACTCCAGTTATACACAAGCTACAGACCAAAAGACAGGCCACCATAAAACAAACTGAATGATGGAGTTACAGGAAAATAAAAACTCAACTTTGGCAAATGTTATATTTCAGGTGTTCATGCTGCTCATTTACTGCATATGCCTCTTTAAAAGTGTCGATACATACACCTTCATATTTTTGGTTTTTAGGTTCCTCAGCATTAAAACCTGTTTCCCTGGGTTGGGCAAATAATCTGTGAAACTGTGAAAGCAATTTCTTTCTTTTCCTGACCACTTGTAAAAATTTAATTCAGCTTGGAGAAGAGCAAAACGCAAAACTTAATATAAAACTGGAGCAAATCCCAGAAATCAACAGGTACTAACAACATAAGGACAAATCAAGAAAAGCTGAATGAGGCTCAATGTTCGTGTATCAATCACATCGGTATCAAGAACTTTTCAAAGTCATGTACATGGAGTCCACACACATGAAGCTACATGCAGTCTGATTCGACCTGATGTGGCTGAGTCTTCCCATTGAAGCCAGTTCAAATCCTCAGAATTATTCCAGCTTCCCTCTTACTCATCTCTCGACACCTCTAATGTGACAAAGCAGCACCTTGTTTCTTCTCTCCCCCACCGTTTTGCTATTTTTTTTTGTCATATTGCTTTCCATCTACACCACGACCCCCCACCCCCTCCCCTCCGCCCCCGTCTTTCCTTTGCACTCTTTCAAGGTTCACAGGCTCGACTCCACCTTTTCAATTCGGCTTCCCAGCAGCACTACTTAGTGGGGAGGGAATTGGAACCAGTGCTATCAGTGTGATTGAGGAACCAAGAGTAGTGTGTGTGTGTGTGTGTGTGTGGCGGTCTGTATTAATGTCTAGGGTGTTGCTGAAGCATGGAGCAAAGGGGGCCCCATGAAAAAGGGGGTCAAACACATAGAGGAGCATTTCAGCGTAGAGTGGAAGAAAGAACGAGTTAGAGGGAAGATGAGAGGAGAGGAAAAGGCCGAGAGCCGAGGCCGCGGAGGTTGTGAAAAGATAGAGGCCCATACTGAGATCACACCTGCTCTCTGACATGCAACACACACACACACACACACACACACACATACATACATATTCACTTCCACATGACTTGTAACCCATACAAATGTAAGTAACAGGAGTACAACAGTGAAAGAACAATTAAGACAGGTTGTAAAGAACCAGAGAAGCTCCAGTACACTTAGATATAATCATCCTTATGATCCTTAACCCTCTGAAGTTCATCTATTCATTGTAAATCCACATGTTGTATTTCAATAACACAATTTTATTTATATAAACATATTAATGTCAAGACATCTCAGTCCAAAAGGTTGATGTTGGGCCTTTACACAGGCTGCTGTATATATCTTTCATTAAAAACAGCACCAAAATGAGTTGGAATAATATCAGTTTACATCAAAATAAACTGTCTTATAGTTTGACTCCTTAAATTACAAGACTGTATTTGTGTTATAAGTCTCCTAAAGATTTGTAATTGGGCTGTTATTCATGTATTTTGATCTCAGGAGACAGAGATGGGAAAAAGTAATTCTTTAAAGAAGACATGACAAGTAAGTTACATACAAAAATACCTTCCCCCTCTCTTCCTAAGTTTATTTTCACTTTCAGGCTGTGCCATGACTGGAAACATGCCAAAAGAATATTATTTAATAATATAAGAACAGTCTTTGTTGGATTGGAAAACATATTACTCAAAATGTATACTGCACTCAGACTGTAAAGCCTCCATGAAAAGTATCTGGATTTGTACTGCCTCACCTGCCTGCTGCGTATGTATATTGTTTGTGTGTGAACTATTGGGTATGACACAGTGGATACCTTCTCTTTATGCACACTTTACTGAGTTGTAGATTAATTTTGAACAGACACACTTAGCACCTCTACAAAGTCTAAAATCAAAACGTCTTCCTTACTCTAGAACACTGTAGTGTAATGGGCAAAAATGGCAATTTTATTCATTTTAAATTCAGTCTGAAAAACCAATAAATGTGCAAAAATAAAGAAATACCTTCTGAATTCATTATATTTATATCTCAAGGTTAAAACATTGTGTGTTTGTACGTCTCTGTTTCTGTTTAAGTGGTTCATTTGGTTCCATAAATGTGCATGGATCAACCTGAAAAGAGTCCTGAATGGATTTCACTGTAATGTCAGCGACATTTTCTGTCACATTGTTTCTAAGACAGCACTTCACAATCACATTTCTTTCTACTCACCATGAATAAATCTCTAGCTTCTAAATCTACAGCGAGGAGGAAGGCCTTCTCGAAACGCTGGTGCCTGCAGAGAAAATGGAGACTGTCAATAAAAAAAAAAAAAAAAGGCAACACCCTGACCAAAGAAGCAAAACAATCATCAATGTAAAAATACATGCTTTGGATGAAAGTTTATGGAAGAAGAAGTCTGTGGTACATGTTACCATCCCTGCTTTGGTTTGCTAACAGACACATGCCTCAGTCCACAGACATGCACATGCAACATTGTCAATAATTGAACTGAGAATAGAGAGCTCTTTTCCTATTATCCAGAATTAAAGCTGGGAGAGAGAGCTGTATCTCCCAGTACAAAACACCTCAACTTTCCTCGTCCACAGCCAACATGAAACAAACAAACACAAGCAGAGAGGGGAGGTGTGGAGAGAGAGGGGGGGGCGCTTCCTTCATTTGATGTTGATAGAGAGGAAAAAGAATGCAGGTAGGTGATAAGAGAGGAGAGGAGGAGGGATGCCAAACAACGCTCCAGCTCCGCTACAGAGGAGGGAAAAAGAAAAGAGAGAGAGAGAGAGAAAAGGGAACGGGAGGTAATTGCAGGATGGAGAGCAGCGAGCAGCAGTGTGTGGGAACAACAGGGTCTATTTCAGTCAAACAGGCGTTTCAAAAGGCTCTCATGGCAGAAGGGAAAATGAAACAACAGTCTAAACAGGTGCATGAATGACTCAAAGCTGCATCAGTATGTGTGCGCGATGAAATGCAAAAGCTATTTCCTTTTTAGAATTTTTTAAAAATAGTAATAGTGAGCGGCAAATAGGCAGTGTTAAATTGTTTCTTCAGTGGATGTCATTTTGTGAAAGACGTGTTTTTGGACAGTACTTCTTATTCTGATTCTCCACCCTGTGTTTGATAAACTGAACAAAATGTTCCGGCAATGCCTTAAAATAAACTGGAAATATGTGTGTGTGGAGTTACATGACCACAGGCAGCAAGCTTTCAATCATTAAGTCTTCATGTTGATTAGAAATGTTTCATTTGTTGCAGGATGGATGAATGTACTCTTACTAGTATTAAGTCCAAAAAAGCCTGACCCTGACCCCCAGTGAATCAAATTAAGACCACAGCCACAGGTTGGAGAGGGTGGTGTTACCTGAGGAGGTGGTGAAAAAAGCGGCGTGCGTACTTGCTGATTGGCTCCCTGTACTCCAGTATCACAGTATCAGAGATAGGAGCAGGTGGTGCATAAAACACACCCAGAGCTGCTTCTAGCTGGGCTACAGACAGAACACAAACATACACGAGGGTTTAACAGATGCATGCAAGTAAACAATTCAGCAAAGTGTAACTTCTGTTCATATTTTGTAGTTAAATCTGTTTTTTCTCTGCATATTAGTGAGATTTTTGTTAAGTACTCTCTTTTTAAAAAACTCTCAGAGACAGTCAGCTCAGAAACTGACATAATTTAAAAAGTAACAATTAAAAGAAATGAATAAAATATCTAAACACAATGAAGGCCAACAAGCCTCGAGGATAATATAACCAAAAAAAAACTTGAAGGGCAAATATTCTTGTGAGTTAAGACAATTTTTGTTGTAATTAGTACCACACCCTCTCTCTCTGCGTTCAGCTCCAGCCTCAGCAGGTGGTTGGTGACGGAGCTCAGGCCTCGGTAGCACTCGTCTCCCATTGTGCTCCAGTCCATGGCCTCCAGGATGCCCAGTGCTTCCTTGACCTGACCACAACGTAGCCGCTGCTGCAGCAGCTCCCACGGACCCACCTGGCGCCCGGTAAGAGCTCCTGCCACGTGGAGAAAGATAATTTTATTTATAATAAATACAACTTATTTTTTAGAAAAAAATTGAAATGATGAAAACACTTGTAAATCAGGTGGTAATAGGAAATGTAAAATCTTGGGTGGATAATAAAAAGAATATATTTCCAAAACTTTAAGTTATACTCCAAATCGCTCTAAACTTGAAGGAAATCCCATTTCAGTTTAAATCAAACCCGATTACTAAGCTGGTTTATCTCCATAATCTAATATTTACAGTATGAATCTTATCACCTGATGTTTCTCTACATAAAAATAATTGACATGAACATAGATTTTTCTATTATTCTCATTACACAAGACAGACAGAAGAATCCTGACATGTTCATCACTGATACAACAAAAGGAGAAAACATTTGAGAACAAAATTTACTCTCACATGACAGATAAAATCTCTCAAATCTTTTAAGCTTGTCCATCGATTTATCTTGGAACCTCTCATCTCAAATGTGTTTTTCATTATGTTACTTTCATTATATTTTAAAAGGTTTTACTGTATATGGGAGAATTTAAATCAGTTGATCATTGTAGCTGTAAGTGTATTTTTATTCTTTTTGTTTATTTTATATGCTGCTCACAGTTTTAATTATAGAAAGTCACAGTGAAAGTATATTACTAAGTGTTTAAATGTGCAAATATGCAGCTGCTGAAGCAATATTTTTATTTTTATTTTGTATACACTCTCCCAAGGATTTAAAACGATAAGGAGCAATTGTGCTTCGTGCACTTACTTAAGTGAAGTTAAGTGAGTGTCCAGTGGATCAGTTTAAACTCAGACCGGCATCGATGTATCAATCAATTAGCCGGGAAGTCTGTTAAATCCCTGGTGTGCACTATGTGTGCATCAGTATCTGTGTGTACATGGAAAATAAAACAAGGTTTTTCTCATCACCATCTATTTACACACAACAGGAAAACACTGAGCAGACTGTGTTTTCTCATGTTTTATAATTTACCTAAATATTATTCAAAGATGTGGTGGATGAGCGAAGAGCTGCACTGCTAATGATTTAGAAAACACTGCGCCTGCTGCGTGATCTTAAACTCGAGATTGTAGCAGCATTGCTAAAACTGATTATTCCTTTTGACCGGAGGTGATTGATTATGCTTTTGTTTGTGTGCGCATGTGAGCAGATTAGGACTCTGCTGAATAATGGAAGGACAAGGTTTTTGTACGCTTCCCGGCAGTCGAGGTGTCTCGTTCTGCAAGTAAAAGGCCAAAGGTGTAAATGTGTTTGTGACTTCACGTGGCGCACATACGGGAAGTGAAGGTGTTGAATGCCAGGGGGTAATTATGCTCCATTGTGACTTAATCATGATGGTGCATAGTACAACAGACGGAGGAATCACCGACTTGTTTTGGGAAGGGCTGATGAGCGTGTCACGCGTGGAGCCAAACCAAACTGAAGAGCTTGATGCCATAAATGAAAAGTATGTTGACGAGTGACTTAAACTGGTCCTTCTGGCATTGTCTTTGCTGCAAATTCAAACCTGAAATTTGAATTAACTTGCAATAATCTGCTGTGATGGAGCTAAGCCTTTATATGTTTACTAAACAAAATCTGGACACGACGCGAGGCGCAGTACTGGACAGTGTAGGTGCTCACTGACAGCGGTACTGTCAACGGGCCAGGCTGCAGGCAGGCAAAGTCACCACTGACTCTTGTCTAATTAATTGAAGAAGTTGTGTGTG